>JAJOOE010000251.1:0-101541 GCA_036250405.1 Solanum raphanifolium
AAGGGCTAAAACATGAAGGTTTATCAATCAATAAATCAACATCAACCACATGTCAGTCGCAGGTTAATTGAGCTAGCTTCTAGTTGGGTTATCTATTTATCTGTATAGAGGAGATGAACATAAATATATCTTGTAAAAAGCATCACCAAACAAAACTCCATCTCCAATGGTAAGAATTTCAATTAAAATGAAAAATATTTGATTTTCTTTTGCAAATACCACTTCCACCTGTTTCAAGGAATCACGGCACCATAGCACAACCATATTTCTAGAGAAGATGAACATAGATGAACAAAGAGAAATTACCTTTCACTTAAGGCAGCAGAAGCGTGGGAACATTTCTAGACTGAGGATGAATGAGACATGATATGAGACGATGGAAGCTGAGAGAACGAGCTGAGACGGAGAGATGAGACGATAGGAGCTGAGACGGAGAGCTAAGGAAGAAAACCCTATTTTTTTAGGGAAAATGTTTTGTAGTTTCCTATTGTGTTTTGAGATTAAGAAAGGTCCAAACTTAGTTAAAATATTTTTGCAACAAACTTAGTGACAGAGTATGACATACGTTGCTAAAAAATAATTATATTAATTTAGATTAAATTCTAGCGACGGATTTTTCCGTCACTATATAATTTAAATTCCATAAAAATATATTTATAAATCTAGCAACACTTTTCCGTCACAAATTTCGTCGCGGAATATTAATAGATTTTGTCACACCTACTTTGTTGCAAAATCCGTAGCGAAAATTAGGGCGCCAATTTTTCCCGCTATTTTTTAGCGACCAAAAATATATTCCGTCACCAATCCGTCGCTATATTATAACTCCAAAATTAATAGTAATTTTTGCAACGAAATGACTATTCTATTGCTAATTTGTCGTTATTTAGTGATCAAATATAATTTGTCGCTAATATCCGTCGGTAAAGACTGTTTTTTAAGTAGTGCGAGCTTGATGGGGAACTCTGTAAAACTCGGTGAACTAAAGGCTGAGTCAGCGACTCGCTGAACAGGTCGGCGTGCCCAACTTTGTTTGCCATTTGAACCCCTAAATTGTTGGGAGTTCTGTAAAACTCAGCGAGCTAAAATACCACTCGACGCATCGTCGAGTGGTTCGGTGGGAAAGACTTACTCCGACGAATGGAGCTCGAACTGAAAGGTTTTAATGGCCAAACAGTTTATAATTTAAAAATCCTTCATCTACTCTCACCCGATACTATAATGCTCATATTCTCTGCGTTTTTACTTTCGTATCTTTGGGATCTTTTCTCGGATTAATTTTGGACTCTTTGTCGCCTAGCATTTCAAGTGATTTTTTGGCATAAAGTTTGGTTTTCCAAACCTCAAACTCTATATGTTGTTGAACTTGAATGAATTCGGTAAATTGTTGTTGATAATTGTTAGGTAGTATGATTTTATCATTTTTAACTGTTGGATTGCCTGTAATGAATTGAATTCGTGCCTAATTGCTCGTAAATGCAGTATTCGACCGTGCGATCGACTAAATACATGACTACACGAGTATGATCACGAGAAATACTCTAAGGGATTTAAAAGGTTGAGACCGAAGTGTGGATAGAGAACACGGACCTCAATGTAGTTGTTATATATTGGTTTAGGTTCATCAACATCAATATCATACCCTCACAGAATAAGTCCAATCTCTGACACCCAAAGGCGGCCTATCTTGTGTCTATCATAGCCAGGAAGCGGCTAAATTTGGGACTCATTAACAAGCAGGAGATGGCCATGAGGGCCCAGAAGAGATAGACGTCGCTTCCATTCCCAGTGTTGATCACTGAGTTATGCAGACGGGTCCAAGTTCAACGAGATGAGAATAGAGATGTTGAGGTTACACCAACATCTTCTACCGACTTCCGCCATATGGAAGCCAAATATTAGTGGGATGGGGCTGACAGAAGGAGGGCAGCCTCGGTGGACAAATCCTCGAAGGTTGATATTGATATGATACCTGTAGAGGCAGCCATTCCAACTCTCACCATGAGGCCATCAGGTACTACTATCTCTACTTCTTTTGAGGCTCCGAGTATTTTTTCTACTCCCTCGCCCTCTAGATCCATTGCTTGTACTTTTGCTTCTAGGCCTCCGATCACCCAGGCGATGCTATATAAGATGGGGCATTTGGCCCAATCTATCGGTGTGCGTGCCTTTCGGTTGGAGGCCACAATTTCTAGGATGATTGAGAGAGCTATTGTTGCTGCTTTGACACCTCTCAGACCTTCGATTTATGCCCTTACGGCGAGAGTAGAGGTTTGTACGAGAGGCTAGGGAGCTACAGATGAGGTGATGGCCTTAAAGGCCGACATAATTGGGCTGAGAAAAGATGTGGACCAGCTGAACTCCCTTGATTTCACCTCGCTATTTGGGACTGTAGGGATCCCAGATGATCTGAGTGCAGATATTCCAGCATGCACCGATTTGCCTCCGCTTACCACTAGAGATGAGATTAGAGCTGATGTTGCTGCTATTGAGTCTGAGGCTGAGACAGATGAGGAGTAGCTTGGTGATCAAGAGGAGGCTATTTTTAAGGACTTAGTTGACTTGGAGGGTGCCATGTACAAGAAAGCTAGACAAGCCTCTCTGAGAGATGTTTCGATGGTGAGCTCTAGTGGAGCTAAGGATGATGTGAAACCGGGAACTGATGCCCAGATAGATGGAGCGAGGGACATGCAAATTTCACCATAGGCGTAGCCTGGCAGGATGATCCTTCCCCTCCCTCTCTGTTACTTTTTATACTATTTTTTTTAGTTGCATTTGAGGTCAACTACATATTTTGTTAGTGGGGTGAGTTATTTCCATACCTACCTCTTTTGTGGGTTGTTTTGTTAATATTGATTTTGAGAATACTGAGCTTATTTGGTTTATATATATATCTTGGTTGTGGTATTGCGGATGTTCCTAGCTTGTGACCCATTGTTTTGATGTGTAAGCTATTTTGAACATATTTTAAAAATTTTGCCAACTCTTGTGTGTGTGATTGTGGCTGTTCTTGTACAAATTTGATTGTCGGTTGTGGTCAATACCGATGAATTTAATAGTGCTCTTAATTGAACAAAATGAATGTGCGGCTACGATAAGGTAAACGAAGTTACATAGGCAATATATGAACTTTGAGCATCTTGTTGTGACTAGCCGATAGTCAATGAAGTCTCTTGTGATGAACATTGCACGCTAGATAGAAAGTGTGGAGTCTTGCCTGATGATTTTATCAATGCCCTGTGTGGTAAGGTTATCGTGAACTTTGTATTTGATGACACCTACAATTTACCCCGTTGGTCTAATTGATTGTAGTGAAGCAAGCAATTGAACTGATCTTAGGTGAGAATTTTGCATAGTGAACCAATTTGACCATATACCTCTTTTGTGGCCAACCTTATGAGATGTGTGAACCTTGCTTGGCACATTTTGAGTCTATCCTTTTCTTGGAAGAAACTTGAACAACTTTTACCCCTTTATCCCATCACCCATAACCTTCATGAAGTATTGGTACGCTTGAATATCCAACTTAGGCCAAAAGCCTAAGTTAGGGGTGTGGTGAAAAAGAAGTAATGTCAAGAAGTGTGAATAATTCCCCCTTTGACCAATTGTGTTTGACAAAGATTGAACCTCTCTATGTAAAAAAAACAGAGAAAGGAAATTAAAAGAAAATGATTGAAAAAGAGAAAAAGTTATAAAATCAAGTAGTGAAAATAGCAAAAGATATGGGGTATTCGGTGGTTCATATGCGGTTGAATAATGGGGTGGATTATGAGCATGTTTGAAACGTTAAAGAAAAGGAGGAAAGTGATGTTCATGCCACGCTTCATGAAGGTAGAAGCAACTAATCCTAAATGATCATACCTTTACACTCAGCCCCGTTACAAGCCTTGAAAAGACCATTGTTATCTCGAGTGAGTTGAAACGAATGTTGATTGGAAAATAAGGACAAAACTATTGGTAAAGTCATGCATGTGTTCATTTTTGTGAGTGTGAATGTGCTCCTCTTTGTGAGTGTGAAAGTTTTATGTGATTCTGGTACTTTAAATTGTTGAGAGATTTAATGTGAATATGGAATCATCTTTGTTGTGAGGAACTTTGAATATTTTTGTTGAGCTTGAACTTGCATTTGAATTAATCATTGTGTACTTGAGCATACTTGATGATGGTGAGTCACAATTTGAAACTTTGAGTGCACAATTGATCATTGTATGAGTAGTTTCAACCTTATTGTGTGCATTTATGTTGAGTCTTATGTTGCACTCTTTGTAGACATCCTTATAGAACTGCTGATCTTGAGTGTTTACTTGAGGACAAGCAAAAGTTTAAATTGGGGTGTTGATGAGTTTGAGATTTCGACTAATTTAGGGTTTTGTTTTGATAGTATAAGAGTCTACAAATCCCTATTTTATGTTCTAAACTAATGTTAAAGTGTTTATTTGTAGCTATGTAGTCGAAGGAGCACGACAAGGTTGTTACCGAACAAAAAGGAACTAAAAAGCTGAAGAAGTGAAGAAAAGCAATCCTGGTAATCGCCAAGACCACTCGGTGCACTGCCTAGTGGCGCTTTAGCTCGCCCAAAGTTCCAGCGTGCCAGCCCTAGGGAAAAAACAAAGTTGTCGACAATAATGGGTAGTCGTCGAATCACCAAAAGGTTCCGCGACAACAAACTAAATCGCCCAAAGTTATAGGACTTGAGATGCTGATGATTAATGTAAAATGGCGATGGAAGAGCAAACGGAGGATGGCCGAACCACTCGGCAAGGCGTGACTTATTCAGCCAAGTGGACTTTTATGCAAAAACACAGGCAACTATAAATTGAATTTTAAAAGAAGTTATGGGGAGTTCTCTTCCATTTATTGCAGTTCCCATTCTAAAGTTAGAGTTTTCTCTTAGTTTTTGAGTTCTTATTGTAGACTTTGAGAATTCGAAACAAATTATTTAGGATGTGCAAGTAGGTTCCAAAATTTCATTAATTTGGACCATCGTAAAGACTATGGAACCTTTACACAGATCATGCGATTGTATCTGGTAATCGTTTCTCTATTTTTATGATGTGTAGCTAAAACCCCAATTCTTGGGGTGTAATCATGTGATTATGGGCTGAATTAGCTGATGGGTATTGATAATTACTGATTTAAATGCTTAATTAAAATGGGTTTAATTTATGACTGTATTTTAAACGAAGAAATGTAATTTCAAATGCTATTCGAACTTAGAATTCTGGGCTTTCTTGAAAAAGTGGTTTTAGAATCAAAGCTTTCAATTGATGATTGTAGTTATTGGCTTGATATGGGTTTAGCTCGGGAGAGTAAATCCTAACTTCAATTTTACCTATCTAGCACGAGAGAGTAGATGAATTAAGGTATGGGTTGTTCTTATTTGCTGAACTTGTTGATGTTTGAGAGAAATCACTTGAATCATGATAGTTCTTCGAGAGAAAATTATCATACTTATTGTCTAGCCTACCCACTAATATTTAGCAATTTATTATTAGTTTCAATTACCCATACAATGATATATTCCTATAATCGATCACATCCCGAGAATTTCTCTCTATATTGTTATTTTCTCCTTGCTTCATTGTGTTGTAACTGATAATTGACAATCCAAACCCCCCATCATTCATTCGTTGTCATCCCTTTAGACTTGTTTTTATGTTTATGATAATTTCTATTCCTACAACCGAATAAATCACTTTATAACTTTATAACTAAAATTTAGACACGTACCACTCCCTGTCGGTTCGACCCAAACTCTTTGTTGGGTTTTATACTAGTTAACAATCGTTTATACCTAGAATTGGATAAGGTGTAGTTTAGACGTTAATCACCGCCCTTGTTGTATAATCCCTAGAGCTAGAAACAAGTCACAACTAGAAGTTTAAAAAGTAGAAAAAAAGCTACCTGTGGTATATTCACAAATAATAACTTTACTCCATAATATAATATGTAGTAACACTCGATTAAGAAAAGATATCAATATTAAGGAATTGGCCAAAAAAGAAATGGTGGCTCGATTTGGGTTGGGTTAAGAGGGACAAGTACTTGAAAATTCTGAAGACAAATTAAAGGAGCAAGAGGAAAAAGTATGAGTCTATAGCTCAAAAAAGATAGAAAATCTTAACAATTGGCCCCAAACTTATATTTTAATGTTGAAGCTGTAGAAGAAAATCAGGAGTAAAAGAATACCTTGCTCAAGTTCTACCTCAAAGGATAAGGTACTTTTTATTTGCCCGAATTACCGAGGCAATCAATGACAAATTCATATTAGACTGAGAACGATTCCAACAATATTTAAGGCCTAAAACGAAAGAACTTGACCAAATTCATACTTGTATATGAAAGTCTAACCTTTGAAATATGGTAGTTCAACTTTTACATTCGTTTTGGTAGCATTGATATCGAGCTATATTAGAAAAGGTTAGACATCAAGTAGTGTCAGTGAAATATATTCCAGCAATAGAAGAATGATTCAATAACACATTGAAATAATTAGATTTGATTTTACAGATACCACAATGGACATTACACTAGGAACTTCAACGCATCTAAATGATTCGGAAGTAAAAAGATTTTTAGTTTTGCTCAATCTTACGAAGCCACAAACACATCGTGTGAAGTCTTGGTACAATACTTACCCCCGATCACACAATTGGAATATATATACATAAAATAATTTTAATCATGCATAAACAATATAATTTCCTTCCATATACTATATACATAAAATATTTTTAACAAATATATGAAATGTGTAATTTTTCACCGAAGGATATTTAGATGAAACCCCTCAGCCCTACTTGACTCTGCCCGCGTTGTGTAATCCCTAGAACTAGAAATAAGTCACATCTAGAACTTTAACAATTAGAAAAAGCTATTTCTGGCGTATATTTACTAATATTTACTTTCCTTAATCATATAATATGTAGTATGTTCCTCCCAATTGCACACACAAGTGTACATGGTCACACAAGTAATATAGTAGCTTTTAAAAGAACCTAATTATCGAACCAAAAAGACTTGTCAACTAACTATTTACTAAATTATACTAGTCTAATTATTTATTTAAGAGCACCAAAAGAATTTGATTTTTATTTGAAAAGAAATGAATGCAGGAATTAAATAATAAGATTACTTACGATAGTTGGAAAATTCCAGGGCTGCAACATGTATAGGGTTTCATGAATTACATCTCATGCCTGAATTAACTACGTTTATCAAATTACTAATTTACAAGATTGATTATATGATCATGATCTCCCGACCTCTAATCACCTACTCCAATTAGTTTCTTAACTACATCGTTGAGCGGGGATAAGCAATACTAATTGGCGAGCATTTATATTTCATCCTATTTTGTAACCAAGCTAGGTGTTGATCCGAGCGTCACTCCTAAACACAAATCAATTCAATTTAATGGAAGATCAAGCTTTATGTATCCTTTGGTGTATCTACCTTAGCATCACCCGAGTTTAAGATTAGACAATATATTTATCTCTATGGTGATCAAGCATTAAATACTAAAACAAGAATACAAAAGTAATTTAAGCGATAACCAATATTAATTCAAAATAATCAATGTTCAAAAATTTTCCATAGCCACAGCCCGAGAAAAAAAGGGCATTTATCTACTAATGTCTAAGAAAAGAAGAAGAAAAGAACCCTATAAAGTATTGACAACTTTATACTTTGATGCCCTATAATTTATCTCCCCCAATAATTATTCTCATGGAGTATTTATAGAGATAAATAAACCATAAACAAAATAACCGAGTCCAAAAACAAGTTGTAAAATCAAAACCAAAAGGAATTGAATTCCTTTTTTTCCGCGTATTTTGTTACCTCCTTAGCATTGTATGACTTCAACAATCTGAAGGTATCTTCCACTGGTACCACGTGGAAGTATCTTCTTTTCCTATTTACACTTTGCAACTTTATATTTTATATATTATTATATTGAAATGTATACATTATTATATTGAATGTAATCAATTAAGTTGCCTTCTTGATTTCCTCAACCTTTCATCTTTATTTCATTTTAGCCCCAAACTTCTCTCACAATTCCTAAAATCCATGCTCAAAAAGGGCAAATCTATCTATCTCTATCTATCCATACTACCTTAAAAGCATGAAATCCCTAACTTGAATATTAAATTACTACAACACCCCTAACTTAAAACACCAAATTTAGTATATATTTTATATTATATTTATTTATTTGTTCTATATTATATTAAAAGCTGACACCTTTTCACAATGATGGGTAGTGACTTTTTCGAAGAGTTGTGACTTTTTATAGAGTTGTGACTTTTTTGAAGAATTATGGCATTTTAGAAAAATTGTGATTTTTCTAAAGGGTTGTGACTTAAGTGATAAGGCATAATAAACACCTTTTACTACTATCCTTTGTTGTCTAGAAATAGAGAGGTTCTCTCAGACTTTTAAAATACGAAATTTATAAGTTTTCTATCTTCTTAAATCAAGGAAGATTATTGGAATTCTTCAGTTATGCAATTACAATTTGTTTTGAGTAAACTAGACAAAACAACAAAAATAGATGCAACAATTACATTGGAATAAGTCAACTTCAAATGAGAAGACCATCTATATAATTAATATTTACTCATTTTCATAGCAATAATAACACTTATGCAGCAAATTTTACTTGACAAGAAGTTCAATGATTTTCTGCTGCACAAACTATAACTTGGTTTTCAAGTTGTGTAAGTCTCTAAACTTTTGGAGAAAAAAATTTGACTTAAAACTTGTTTGAAAAGTCCAAACTAGATTCAATAGGTACTCCTTCGTTTAAAATTTATTTGTTGTACTTTTATTTTTATTCAGTTTAATAGAATTTGCTTTTCTTAGAGGGTCGGGGTGCATCTTTAAAACCACAAAGTTAAAAATATTTTTTATATATTCCACATATCATAAATTAAAAGTCTTCTTTATTTTTTGAAATTTCATGTCAACTTAAAATTAGACAAATCTATATTCCTTTGTTGTTGTTGTAAAACTTTAGAACAAAGAACAATATAAAGAAAATACAAGAAGAATATAAGACAAAAGGAACAATATAAGACAACTTTCTTTCTTTCAGGTGTTCACCAAATCTTCAAGTGTATTCAATATGAACCCCTATGGCTCTATTTATAGTGTAACATAGAGGCATACAAAAGGTTAGTCATAAACAAGACATTAACAAGATTATAACGGGAGAGGTTATGGAAGTTAAAGGTTACAAATATAATGGTTATAAAGGTGGAGGTTATGAAGGTTATGCTTATGTTCATAATGGAGGAAAGTAATGGAGATAATGGCTGAGAGTAACTTCTTCGTGCAGAGGACATCTACACTATAATATTTTATAACACTCCCCGTTGGATGTCCATAGATGATATGTCTCGTTAAAACATTACTAGTTAAAAACCAGTGGGAAAACATCCTAGTGAAGGAAAAAGAGTACACATATCTTTTAATAGGCTTTGAATGTTGCCTCGTTAAAAACCTTACCACGAAACCCAATTGGGATAAAATCATGGTTAAGGAAAAGAGTACAATGCATATTTTTCTCTCCGTAATAAAAACTTTAGTTGATATCTCAGAGACGATGCATTCAAATCTTTTATCACAACTTCTAAAAAATTGATGTTGGCAATACTTAGTGAATTTACAAGATTATCACGTCAATGGGTGTTTGAATGTTTATCTCACCATTTTGTTCAAGATGATGTGTGAAAAAGACTTTTGATGAAATATGCTTTGCCTGATATCCTTTGATTGTATCCTCCCTTCAATTGAGTTGTATATTATTTTCGTATATGGTGGCTGAATAACCTTTTCAAAAGAAAATCATATTTTTTCTGAATATGATAGATCATGATTTCAACCAAACACACTCTCGACTTAATTGATAGATCAATATTATTTCTGCATGATTTGAAGATGTGGTTACTATTGTGATTATTTGAATGCCAAGGTGTTGTTATGTCTCCATATGTAAATAAATAGTCCATTTTCGATCGAGCTTTAAACGGATCAAATAAATATTTTTCATCTACATAATAAAATCATTTCTGACTCGGAGATTGATCATTTCAATTTTATTGAATCTCGTCTTTTCTTCGGAAAGAAAATCACACATCTTCTATGTGTTGAGTCACTTGCTTTGTTAGTTTCTTGTCATAACTTCAATGATAATATGTCAATCCGTTCACTTAACTTTCATTATGTATATAAAATCATCTTCTAGCATTTGGATAACCCGCAATATCTAAGTTCACCAATTGCACTAATATATGACATTTTAAATCATTTTCATGAGATAAAAAAGATTCTTTCTCTATGTTAAGCAGTCTCAAAATCATTGGGTAATCAATGGAACTACTTTAAGACCTTTTAAATCCTTCAACGATTTTCATATAATCTTTATCATCTAGTTAGAAATAATAATCATTCATTATGAATATTCAAGTATTTCATCTATTGTCAGACTGAAACAAGTCTCATTGCATCCACCACTAGATAATATATCTCCATTTAATAATATCAAGGTTTTTGCGAAAATCCCTTACACCCCGAGGCACAAATCACACTTTATATCTTACGGTTATACTTTATCACAATGATTCATTTGTACCACACTCACATTATATTTTGATCTATGAACTATAAGATCAAAAACATCACTTTTCTAAGTGAAACAAAATATACTTGAATAGTGCATTTTATTTGGCCAATCATTTATCTATCCACACTATATGAAATATTTGAATTTAAGATCCTCGTAATCATTTATGGCATTAAGTGTTACTTCATATCAAAGATAGTGTCGACGATCATTTTGGTTCGATTCCAATACGACATAACTTAGCGAGATCTCTTCATTTTTCATTATTTTCAGGTACCTAAACCTTTGCTAAGGTTTTATGAAGTGTTATATCATAGTGATCTTACAAAGCACTTACCTCATTATCATGGAGATTTTGATAATTTGATCCTCTCATTCCTCAAGGAGTTTTACATTTGTAATCGATTGGTCTATCACGCTTTTGGCGTACCATAGACTTTATCCTTCAAAGACTATTTATTAAAGCATTTGCAACTTAATTAAAATATTGGGTTAGCAAATACATCTTTCAAATTATTTGCAACAATTTTGCAAATGAATTATCTCTTGAACTTCAACTTCACATTTATTTTAACGGGGATCTAGATAATTCACCCCACACATAATTTTTAGCTACTAATAATATCTCCCCCTAATGTTAGAAAATCTAACATTTACCCCTAACCTCACTTGGGATCCATTTTTGTGCGTGGTGGAGAAGTAAAATAATATGTGCACACATATTTTTAGATGAAAATAATTTGGTTCCTGACCCTGAACCAATTGTGATGGGAGAACCTTGTTGGCTTGATGCGTACATGTTAAATAAACTCATCTCATACCAAATTTTATTTGAGAAATTTGTTCTCATAATCAATGGTCTAGCTATAATCGGAGGCATACAGTTTCTACATTATCAACATAATTTCATAGTTTGGAAATGTGCTCTTAATTTAACAATTTGAGCAAACAACCTTACAAAAACCAATTTGTAAGTTGATACAAATGCACATGTGACCATACCATAGATGGGTCTATTAAATCATAATAGTAAGCGGTCCACATGGAATGCGAATGGGCCCATATTCACCTTTCTATATGTTCCAAAAAGTTTCATGGGATAGAATCCCAACCTTAATTGATACCGTTATAATTTTGTCATGAGAAACAAGAAACTAAAGAGAATCTTTTATTACATCAAACATATAGTCACGTGAATTCTCAAATTCTTTTGTATTACATTTAAATCGGAATGACCAACTGATATTTATTCTAGTAAACTTCTAGTTTACTTTTGCATGTGATTCCTTCATCATGCCCATATTTTTATTCAACAAAAAAGAGTAAGACGGGTAACCTTTTATGTAAATATTCATGACCCACTTTGATTGTAGTAATCTGAAGATATTTAACCTTTCAATAATTTATAGTCTGAATATAATATTTTTTTTCAATTCCTCCAAATCTTCAAAAAATTTCTTTTAAGACTTATTATAACCTCAATCTATTTTCATTTTCTGAATAATAACAAACTAGTCCTTTCAAAACACTTAATTAATTTTTTGTATTTCCACAAATTTCACAACACTATTCTTATGGTGACCATCTCCTTCAAGGAGAAAATTATTATTATTGTCATGGTTAAAATTATTACATGCAAGACTTATTTGTTGACAACAAATAGCAAATTCGTGTTGCCACACAATAACATTTATTTTGGACATGACCACAACCTTTATAGAAAAGAATTATTTCTTTTGTCCTCCAATAGTTCATAATAAAATATACCACAATATTTTTGTAGTACTCAAAGTATATGACCAAAATGACCATTTATTTTAAATATTTTTCCAATATCTAAAACCTCCCATAGAATTGAGATGTAACATTTATCCAACCATACGAACTCAAGTCACATTCTCTTCAAGAAATGACCATAACCATTTGTACATGCTCCATAAGTTTTTATAAGTCATACTTTGACATTATCAAATTTATTTGACCCACCTCAACATCACTTTAAAAGTACAAAATGTACTACCACTTTGTATTTCTTTATTTTGATGGAGGATTTACAAAACTTTCAAATTGGGTTGCACCAACTCAATGTGCCCAATAACCTTTCATATCACTTTGATGGCCAAAATTTACCTTCACATTCGAAGGACCATCTTCTGAACCCATAAATGTTCTTTCTATTAATTACCACAATTAACCATTAACATTTTACACTCATATTCATACATTTAAGTGAATGGATCAAATCAATTGGAAAAATTTCATGACTTTTATCAAGAGCATATCAATTTGCTCAGTCATTATTAGATCGTCATTATATAACGCTGGGACTTGAACCCAACGTCTTACCCATAAAAAAGCATTTTAGGTCATTATTTGTTGGGACCCAACCCAACAATTTATTATCATGATCCACCAGGACTCTAACCCGATGTATTACCCTCTTGGTGCGATAGGACTTGAATCTTTTGTCTTACCCTCAGTCAATGGCAATATAAGCTAAATATAATAGGACTCACCATTGCGCCTTAAAAAGATATTGTCACTTTGTCATTAACATACACAAATAAATATAGAACAAAAGAAACACAATAAAAATATTCTCAATTAAGTATGTACTAATATCTTAAACTTGTCAAAATAGAGAATTGCATATAGCATTATATTATATTCTGTTTGGTACACAATAATTATGTTAGTGAATTACCATTATGAATCCAAAAATAAATTGCACACTAAGAAAATAATAATTCCAAATACACTAAAATAAAATTGATCACTACCACCACCCCTTTTTCAATTTTCATGTGAACCCAAAATATTTCACACACACAAGAAAGTATATATCGTCATAGGTGGAAAAAAATGCAAACAATAATATTAATCATTCACCTTGTTCACAAGTAAAATATAAAATAGATTCCACAATAATTTACCTTGTTCTAGAGAGAAAAATAAACACAACTATTTTACCTTCTTTTATTTATTTTACTTCAATCCTACACTGGTAGAACATTCATGTTGATAACATGTTGTAAAACTTAAGAACAAAAGAATAATATAAATATAAATACAAGAAGAATATAAGACAAAAAAAATAATATAAGATAACTTTCTTTGTTTCAAGTGTTCACCAAAACTTCAAGTGTATACACTATGAACCCTTATGCCTCTATTTATAGTGTAACATAGAGGCATACAAAATGTTAGTCATAAACATGAATATAATGGGGGAGGTTATGGAAGTGACAGGTCACAAGAATAATGGTTATAAAGGTGGAGGTTATGGTTATATTCATAATGGAGGAAAGTAATGGAGATAATGGCTGAGAGTTACTTCTTGGTGTAGTGGGCACAACACTATAATATTTTATAACAGTTGTCTATATATATTGAGGTTTTTCACACTATTAAACTACGAATTATGTAAGTTTTCTATTATTCTTAAACAAACAAGAAAGATTGTGAGAGTTGTTCGATTATGCAATTACAATATTCTTGTGGGCAAACTAGATAGACTAGCAAAAATTGGTCCAACAAGGAGAATGAAATAGCTAAACTTTAAAAGAGAAGACTATTTAGATAATTAATATGTAGTAATTTTCATAGCCATAAATATACTTTTGCAACAACTTCTACTTGATAAGAAGTTCAATAATTTTCTGTTGCACAAACTATAACTTGGTGTATCAAATATCTAACTATCTGTACTACCTTACAGGAATGAACTATCTCACTTAATGTAAAATTATTATTATAACCCAAAAATAAAACACCAACTTTAGTATTTCTTCTATGTTTTGTATTTTACTTTATTTATTTATATTAAATCATATTATATTAAATTAAGCAGACACCTATTTACAATGATGGTTATGACATTTTCAAAGAGTTATAACTTTTTTCGATGAGTTGCGACCTTTTCGAAGGGTTATGATTTTTTTTATAGGATTGCAAATTTTCCAAAGATTCGTGACTTTTTCGAGAGATTGTGACTTTTCCAAAGAGTTATGACTTTTTTGATAAGTTGTGACAGTTTTGAAGGATTGTGATTTTTCTAAAGGGTTGTGATTTTGTTTTTATAAGGCAAAAAACTCATTTTTGTTCATACTCTACCCTTTGTTGGCTGCAAAAAGAGGGGTTTCCTTAGAATTGTTAAATAATTTTTTAAAGTTTTTCCATGTTCTTCTTCTTCTTAAAACACGCTATTTAGTATATTTTCTATATATTATATTTTATTCATTTTGTATATTATATTATATTATATGATATGAAGGAGTTCTGATTTTTCTTATAAGTAGTCACCTTTCTGAAGGGTTGTGACTTTTATGATACCAAATAATATACACATGCTCATTCTACCCTTTGTTAACTAACGGAGGGCTTTCATTACATCCTCCCCACCGCCAACCACTAGGTCCAAGGGGTTGAGCATAACAACCAGCTCACATGATTTGCCAAGAGAATGACTTAGATTTGGAAGGAGTCGGAGCCACTGGAGCAATAGTGTTAACTGTACTACCTCCACGTGTAAAATTTACGATCACCAGCATAACGATTCAATTGCTGAACTTGAAAGGGATGTTCAGAAGTACAGCTGGTGACAATGCGAATAAACACCTAATGAACTTTGTGGCGATATGAAAATCATAGGAAATTCCTCGTGTTAGTGAGACAACTATGAGGTTGAGGCTATTTCCATTTTGTCTCACAGGGGAGGCAACTAATTTACTGAATGAGATGCCAAATGATTCAATCAGAACCTGGAATGAATTGAATGACGCATTCCAAGAACTATTCTACCCTGAATCGAAAGAGTTTCAGATGAAAGACGAGATAAGTGCACATAAGAAACTACCAGGGGAGGCGATGCATGATGCTTGGTGGAGATTTAGCAAAAAGCTAACAAAAGTGCCTGAAACATGGTCTCAGTGAGAGACATTTAAAATAGGCTTTTTATAGATCGCTAAATTATATTACTAAGCCTGTTGTTAATGAATTTTATGGTGGTTCATTCATGAGGAAACCATTTTCTGAAATCATGCAACTAAAAGGATGAAGTGGCAAAGAATAATAGAGCATGGCACAGAAGGGATGCTGAAGTCGAAGATCTGGGAGTCACTTTTGAGCTATCATCTGAACAAAGAAGAAGAGAGGAAGAAAGAGATCAGGACATGGCTCACATAACAACCCAGATGGACTTACTTACGAAGCATATCATGGCAGGGTCTGAGAAGGTGAAAATTGTTGGAGCCTCAAACAGGTATGAAGATCAGGATATTGACTTAGATGAGGAGGCCAAATACTTAGGAAATCAATGGGTTCCAGAATTATAACTCGGGAAACCAGGGATATAATTCTGGAAATACAGGTTGGAACTATCCCCGAAAAGGACAATATGACAGAACAGTAAATAGAGAACAAGGCAATTGGAAAAACAAAGATGGTTACAGAAATAACCGCAGTGTTATGTATGTACCACCAGGTAATAGAGATCGTGCAAGTTGTGGTTCCAGCGGGTCTAAACTAAAAGATATGTTGGCTAAGGTTTTGCAAAAGGTGGAATCAAGGGATGCAGGTGTGAAAGAAATGAAGGGTGATTTCTCCAGCATGAGTCAAGTGGTGGATTCTCACACTACCTCCATTAAGCAAATTGAGCAACAATTGGGGTAATTACCAACAACACTGAACCTGAGGAAAAATGGATCACTACAAAGTGATACTATTCAGAACCCTAACAAAGATAGACACTGCATGGCTATCACCACTAGAAGGGGTAAGGTCCTTAATTAGTCAAAATCTGCAGGTACTAAGCAGGAATAGAGTTTGAAGGGGAATGATGAAGAAGAGGTTGAAGCTAAACATGTAGATGACATAGAAGAGGCTCAACCACTAGCAAAGCCAGTAGAGAGTAAAGAAAAAGAAGTTGAAGCGACTTTGCCTTTACAGTCGATAGCGCGACCACCTCTACCATTTCGTCAAAGGCTTAAGAAGAAACTTGAGGATGGGAAATTTACAAAGTTCATAACTATGATGAAATAGATGTCAGTGAACATCCCATTGGTGGAAGTGTTGGAATAAATGCCAGGACATGCTAAGTTCATGAAGGACTTAGTCACCAAGAAAAGAGTTGTAGGTTTTGATCTAACTGAAAATATTCATCATTATAGCTCTATTGCTACATGGTCTTTAGTGTAAAAAAGGAGGCATTCACTATACCTTGTACCATAGGATCATTTGAGTTTGCAAAGGATCTGTGCGATCTAGGGGCAAGCATTAATCTGATGCCCTTGGCCATATACAAGAAACCGGGCTTGGGGGTACCAAAACCCACTGCGATGAGGTTGATGATGGTAGATAGGTCAGTGAAGCGGCCTGTTGGGATCTTATATGATGTGCTTGTAAAAGTGGGCAGTTTTATTTTTCTGGCAGACTTCGTGATTTTGGACTGTGAGGTGGACTTTGCGCTTCCCATAATTTTAGGGAGGCCATTTCTAGCTATAGGTCGAGCCTTGGTTAATGTTGAGAATGATGAGCTGAAATTTAGGCTCAACAATGAGGAGGTAAAGTTTAAGATTTGCAGGTCTATGAAACAACCACAAGACATGAACGTGGTGTCTGCTACAGAGGTCCTTGATGAAGAGGAGGTGGGAGCTACTATTGAGGAAAGGTTGGTTGTGGAAACATTGGCAGTTGTGTTAATGAACTTTGAAGCAGACTATCAAGGTATGTATTTTTGGGTATTGAAAATACTTTACAAGTTATTTTGGCTGTATATTTGAATGATGAACAGGTGCAAATAGTGATCAAAGTGTTGATAAGGTACAAAAGGGCAATTAGGTGGACCATTGCTTATATCATTGGGATACCCCCGGGTATCTACACTCATATGATTGAAGTTGAGGAAGACTGCATCCCGAGCAAAGAGCACGAGAGGAGGTTAAATCCACCAATGCAAAAGGTGGTCAAAAAGGAGATCATAAAGTGGTTGGATGCTGGGGTGGTGTACCCCATTTTTGACAGTCAATGGGTTAGCCCAGTTCAATGTGTGCCCGAAAAGGGTGGTATGACAGTGGTGGCCAATGCAAAGAATGAGTTGATTCCACAACAACCAGTCACCGGATGGCGAGTTTGCATAGATTACAGAAAGCTAAACATGTGGATCTTGAAGGACCACTTCCCAATGCCATTCATGGATCATATGTGTTAAAGGTTGGCTGGAAAATGGTGGTACTGTTTCTTAGATGGATACTCTGGATACAATTAGATATCAATTGCTTCTGAAGATCAGGAAAAGACTACCTTCACATTTCCTTATGGTACTTTTGCGTTCAAACGCATGCCATTTGGATTGTGTAATGCTCCAGCAAATTTACAGAGGTGTATGATGTCTATTTTCTCAGTTTTGGTACAGGACACTCTAGAGGTATTCATGGACGATTTCTTTGTGGTAGGTGACACTTTTGATGACTATTTGTTTATCTTAGTATAGCTTTACAGAGATGCGAGGAGGCCAATCTAGTGTTGAACTGGAAGAAGTGTCATATTATGGTCAAGGAAAGTATAGTTCTCGGTCACAAGGTGTCACAAAAGGGACTAGAGGTTGATAAAGCAAAGATTGAGGTATTTGAAAAGTTACCCTCACATATCTGTTTGAAAGGTATTCGGAGTTTTCTGGGCCATGCAGGATTCCACAAGCGTTTCATCAAGGATTTCTCAAAGATTGCACATCCCTTATGCAATTTGTTAGAGAAAGAGGTGAAATTCGCCTTTGATGATGCATGCATAAAAGCCTTTGAGTGCCTGAAAGAGATGCTGGTGTCTGCCCGTATTATCATTGGCCCGGATTAGGCGTAACCATTTGAGGTTATGTGCGAGGCCAGTGGTATTGACTTGGGAGTTTTGTTAGGGAAAAAGCGTAACAAGATTGTCCACCGGATTTACTATGCTAGCAAATCATTGAATAAATCACAAAGAAACTAAAGTGTTACTGAACAGGAACTACAGGTAGTGGTATCTTCCTTTTAAAAATTCAGGGCATACTTTCTGGCTATTATGGTGATAGTCCTCACAAATCATGCAGCGCTGAGATATCTCATGGCAAAGAAAGATGCAAAGCCAATATTAATCAGATTGGTGTTGCTGCTTCAAGAATTTTACTTTCAAGTCAAATGTAGGAGAGGTTGTGAAAATTAGGTGGCTGATCACTTGTCTAGGTTGGAAGCCGAAAATAAGGAGGAACTTGAGTTAGATATAAATACCTCATTCCTTGATGAGCAGGTATTAGCCGTCACTCTTGATCTCATTTCTTGGTTTGCTGACATTGCTAACTTTCTTCTATGCGACTTGACGCTTGAAGGGCTAATATTCCAGCAAACGAATAAATTCCTACATGATGTTGGAAAATATTTTTAGTATGAACCATATCTGTACAGGGTGTGCGCTAATAATATCATCAGGATATGTATCCCCAGAAGCTGAGATGCTGCATTTCTTACATGCGTGTCACTCCTCCCAGTCGGTGGTCATCATGGAGGTTCCCGGAGAGCTCACAAGGTACTCTAGAGTGGGTACTACTAGCATACAATCTATATGGATGCAATTGATATGTTAAAGAGTTATGATGTATGCCAGCGCCAAGGAGCTATCTCTCATTGCCACAAACTACCAGTGAAACCCAATCTAGAGGTGGAGTTAACTGATGTATGGAGAGTTGACTTCATGGCCCATTTTGTGAGCTCCTATGTGCAAAAGCACATACTAGTGGCAGTGGACTATGTGTCCAAATGGGCTGAGGCAGTTGCCCTGCCTGAAAATGATGGTAAAGGCGTCGGTGGTTCCTGAAGAAAAACATATTCTCACGGTTTGGTACACCTAGAGCCATTAAAAGGATGGAGGTTCCCATTTCTGCAATAAAGTGTTCAATTCTCTTTTGGCTAAATATAGTGTTAAACAACACAAGGTGGGAACACCATATCATCCGCAGACAAATGGCCAAGTGGAGGTATCAAATAGGGAGATCAGGGCTACTTTGGCCATAACAATGAATGCCAATAGGACAGATTGGGCAGTAAAGTTAGATGATGCTCTATGGGCATATCAGACAGCTTTCAAGACACCTATTGGTATGTCTTCATATCAGTTGGTGTTTGGAAAAACATATCATTTACCGGTTGAGATTGAGCATAAGGCACTCCAGGCTTTAAAGAAGTTGAACCTTGGATGAAGTTAAACTGCGAACATGAGACTGGATCAGATCAATGAGATGGATGAGTTCCTCTTGAGAGCATATTAGAGGTTGCACTGTAAAAGGAGAGGATGAAGATGTATCATGATAAGCATATTGAGAAAAGAACCTTCAATCCTGGTTACTTTGTGCTGCTTTTCAACTCTAGATTTCATTTGTTTCTTGGGAAAGTGAGATCCAAATGGTCTGGGCCATTTATGGTAACTTAGGTACTTCAGTCAGGTGCTGTTGAGATTGAGAATGACAACGGTGAGAGGTTAAAGGCTAATGGTCAGTGAATCAAGGCGTACTTGGGAGTTCTAGATGAAGTTAAAATAGTGGAGGATTGCAAACTTGATGAAGTCTGAGTAATCAAGTAACTTACGTCGCACCGCGACGTTAAATTGTGTGTTGCTTGGGAGGCAACCGAAGATTGTAATTGTAATAGGTAGTTTACATTTTAGCATTTTTAGTGGGTTTATAGAGTCACTGTGTGTTGGTGTATGTAGGAGTGAATTGAAGAAATAAGTAAAGAGTTGGGTATAGGAAGCCCTTCACCGGTAGCTTCACGTCCCGTTACAATCACTAGAATTCTAAAAAAGCTACTGGAAATTGCAATAAAGTGGTTGACGGAAGGGTTCACGGTTTGTCAGGCTTTGTAAAGACCGTTTAGCCTGTCGTTAACCTCAGGTAAGTTTTTCCATTCAAGTCTTGTTCATGGATACTTCCACGGACCGTGGTTCTCCTCACAAGCCTTTTCACGGTCCGTCGTCTTCAGCCCAGACCCGCGCATAGTCTAAAAGAATCAACCGTTCTTATATACACCTAAAGCGCCAAGGGTCAGTGTTTTTGTCTCTTCTCTCTCATTGGTCACATATTCTAACACTCTTAAAAATTTTAATCATCACCCCTAACACCACAATTGTAGCGAAAAATCGCAACCCTTGTTCACTCTTGTCAAGATATTCAAGTGATGTTCCTATTCTCGGTGTTTGGGTGAAAAACTTGATCAAATTCGAAGTAAGTCTACTTTAACTTGTTATAAGTTTGATCTTATCAATAGACAAGTTAGCATTTTTCACGCCTCGAATCCCATTAAGACGGACATGCACCCAATGCCCTGAAATGGGGGCGTAGGAAGAAATAAATGCCCATGAAGAAGATAAGGAGGCCATCATCGAAGATGTAAGGATTTAATTTGTTCATCTACATGAGGCTGACCCAGTGGTAAGACAATAGTTAATTAACTGTTATCATTTTATGTGGACTGTACGCATGTCTGAGGATTTCTTCAAGAATGGATCGTGTCTAAGACAGGCGACTTTACTGATCGACCAATCATACCTGAAGCTAGAGTAGTGACATCAGACATCCGTGCATTCCCAAATATCTATAGAACATTCCAGATGCATAGGTTTGAATTGATGACCAATTTTCCTGGGAGTTCTCCCGCCACATTATCCAGGACATCTATGTGTCCTATGCAGCCACCTTAATGAATTTGGCTGTTGACACTGAAACTACAAAAAGGGACAGAAAAGCATTTGCCCAGCACATGGGAACTACTAAACTCTATTATAGTGAGAGGCCTATCAGTGGATATTTCTGAAGTGACGATTAACAGAATGCTACATGGTCCAGAGTACACAACACCAGCTTCAGTGGGCCTATTTGAAGGCAAACATTATGTTGTGACGAGTGAGCCTGATATGGAGGATTCGATTTCGGGAGAGCGGTTCATGCGATGGATTGCTGGATTGATTGCTTAAGAGGGGAAGAATGTAGCATGGGTAGAAGAGGCACACATGCAGATCCCTAAGGCATAACTATCATTACCAGCTAAGGTTTGGTGGGCTATTGTTCATGCAAAGTTGTGGCCTACAACAAATAATAACACCTTATCGTCGTCCCTTGCATCATTGGTTGCTTACCTCATGGCTAGCTACCCTGTAAATGTAGGTCGTATCATAACAACAGATTGCAAGACATAGCATTGAATGAGAGAGTTGGATTACCATTTCCCTATCTGTTAGGGAAACTGTGTCTGCAATCTAATATTCCTCCAAATAAGCTAGTAGATAGATGGCTGGAATCAACCAAGATCACCACATCATCTAAAATAAAGGATGTTGCAAATCATCTATTTGGAGCTAAATCTTCACCAGTGGGACAGTTAGAAGTCGTACCGCATGTACCCATTGATATTCCACATGCTTACAGAGGGAAACAACAGGGTGAATCGTCACAGCCATCTGGAGGAGCACCACTACCACCAACTTCCCCCTCACAGGCTATAGGTACCTTTGTTACTATTCCTACTGTATTCTTTGAGAGGTTGGTTGCAGATCACCAAAAGACCAGGTCCATAGTCGACCATATTGTACTCAGATTACCCCAGATCGTAGGCGTGATTGTAACTACCCGAGAGCACCCCCTAGTCGTTACCGGCGTATTCGACCTCTAGGAGGTGTTATACAAGCCCTTAGCATTCGTCATATCATTTATCATAGAAAAATGGCGGAAAATTTAAAACTTTTTCATAATATAACACAAGACTTAAAAAGTCACCTCATTTAAACCTTTAATACACAATCGGAATACTATGTCTCAAGATAGCCATCTTAAAACACGTCTACAACACAAGAGGGACACAACTCTTACAATACAAAAGAAACTACTATCTAGCACATTGAACTTAAGGAAAATCTTTAATATAAAGGTCCTTGAATCTTTAAGGACACACTCGAACTTGGGAATAGTAAGCCAAGCTCATCACTTCTAGGATAGGCCCTTTAGCCACCACCACCTACACTTGGTGTAAAAAGATGAAGAAGAATGGTGTTAGTACAAGAATGCACTAAGTATGATAACCATGCACAAGCATGCTTTGAAAAGGGACATTTAATTGGAAACCATGCATCATGCCTTTTTAGACAAACTTCAAGAATATTTAGTGCAATAGGAACAATATAAACCACATGCATCATCATACACATGGAAACCATTCATAATAGTACATAGAGCCACTTATAACATTTTAGGCACATTCAATGCATACAATACATTACCTTCCTCTTTATTTTAACTCCTTTCCTCAAGCAACCCTTAGGGAATACTTGGTGCAATGTATCACCTTAAGGTTACCAAAGGTGAACTTACATATAGCCTTCATCAATCCAAACCATATATATTCATAAAGTCATAAGAACACCATAAGACATAGTCTTCACATAGGAACCATCACCTAAGACAATCCCCAAGTCACACTAGTGCAATGTGCAAGTAGTATCTCATAATACTAGTCACACCAAGTGTTCCTAGGAAGCCACCATAGACTAGGCACATCATAGTCAACAAGTCATAACATCTTCATTGAACATTAGACATAAGACCAGCATACTTCATAACATCATATAAGGACTCATTCATTTACTACATCATTAGTCATAACCCATTTAGTTCATATCAATGGTAAACCATCCTCACAACCACTTCCCAAGCTCACTTGTGCAATGTACACATGGAGTCCCATAACCCCACATATACTAAGCAAACCCATTAAGAAGTCATAAGTGTAATTCACATGCATAATCATACTTCATGTCTTGACATAACTAAAGTCAACCTTAACATGCTTTCATATTAACATACATAGACCATAGTCTTCATTACATAAAGAGCCTAATCATAACCTCCCTTAGCGTCCACTTGTGCAATGCATAAGTAGGGTCCATAGTCCTACCTACGCTAAGTAACTCTTCAAGAAATCATGACTAGAGTTCATATTCTTATGTTAGTTCATTTTTTAACTTTCGGGAGACATTTCCATAACCGACATAGACCATGTGAGCTACATGGAATCCGGTGTTGTACTCCCACACCGAAAAGAGAGGGTACTACTTGCCAAGGTAGAACCTACATACATAATAGCTATCTAGTGGATCCACTAAGCTAAGAACTACAGGGGCACATTGTTATGGAACAAGGAGATTGCTACTAGAAACCTTGAGTTGCTAGGCATGGAGGTTTCCATCTCATGAGACAACATCTATGTTGGGAACCCGGACTTGCTAAACGTGAAGGTTCTCTTGTGGTAAGCCGGACTTGTTAAATGTGAATCCCCCACTCTCATTTTTCATGTTCACTCAGTTCTAAGCTCCAACTCCCTTTTTAAACATCTTTACACCTTTACTTAACATTAGTTCATAAAATAGGCTTTAGGGACTTTATCCTTCATATCATATAGCTCAAAGTTTTCTAAGTTGAAAATGACCTTTCATCATAGAACCTACATTATGAAAGTTTTCTAAGTTGAGAATGACCTTCCATCATAGTACCTACATTATGTGAGAATGACCTTTCACATAGTCATACCATATTCATAACATAGTCTAGTTTACAGTACAATTGAGGAAACCTTTCAAGAGACTCACTTTCACTAGATTATCATAAACCTTATTCATTCATTCATGTGTGCGTACATATGTGAGAAAGCCTTTCACATAAACACCTTTATGCAACACAAATTAATACCTGGCTAATCATACATTTTGCATGCAAAATAAGATGTAAGGGTGCATATAAGAGTTAACCTTTCAATAGACACCATAACACATCATATTCATAGCTATACATGTAGTGTGTGTGTATGCATTTTGGTCCTCATAGTGACATAATAGCAACAACATTGATATTGAGTGTACCTCCCTTCAAGGGATTAGAACACATTCACAATGTCCCCAACTCATGAGAAATTCACATATAAAGCCTTTAGGGATTCTAGACCACACACCCACACTTCATCATAGGAGACAGGGACACATTCAACATTGCATAGGTACTCCTAACATGTATATGATCACGTATTCATATAGGGGTCATATAGGTAGGGGTCATTCCACAATAGTACTTAACATAATCAATCATGTAGACCACACCTTATTGCTAACATTATCATTCACATTATACTCCTCATCATCAACACATTTTAAACATCATGCTAGCATTGAGGATTTCATACATAACCTTCATAGCACAACTTCATAAACATATGCATCATAATCATCAATTCACTTCACATTTATTGCCTTCAAGGCCATGATCTCAACATGCATATATACACAAGAAGTAAACACCGCCACCATAAGAGGACCAACTATACAACATCAATTCTCATACTATAGACTCGAAGTTAGGTCAACTTACCAATTCTCCAAGCCATGATCACCATGGATCAATCCTCAACAATTCATAATCAATTGACATAGATACCAATAGGAATCAACAATGTAATTCAATAACATAAACATAATCTAAGTACAACTCCATAAACAAAGGGATCAACTCATAACTTTTGCCATAAGGCCATAATTCTCAACTCATAAATATACCAACAATTCAACATGAATAAGTATAGATAATCATAGGAACACCAATACAATCTAATCTAAACATAATTTCACCAATAGATATCATATTCACAAAGACCCACATCATAGGCCAATTTTTGAGAATTTGGGAATCATGGGTTCTTCAAGAATTCCTTTGAAAATTATATTAAAAACCTTAATTCCACATTAATTCATCAATAGAATGATTTAGAAAATCGTTTGACAAGGGACCCATGTTTAAATTAAAAATTGGGAATTTTGGTCTTTGAATCACTTTTGAAAATCTTTGATGAAACTCTTTGAATGAGAGGTTATTCAAGAATAAAGAGTTACCATACCTTAATTATTGAAGACCCGTGAAATTGAAGAAGAAATCAGTTAAAAACCCATCTTCTAGCTTGAGCTTCATCAAGGTCTTCCATGGAGTTTTTGAGAGAATGTATTTTTGAGAGGGAATGGTCAATTTGAATAATAGGGTCTTATTCTAGGTTTTGGGGTTTTAACCAACTTAAAATACCCTAAAATAGGTAGAATAACCGTTTATAATAATACCCCAAAGTACCCAAACCACCCCTCACTTAGTGGGACCTTTTAAACAAGTCAAACTTGAGTTTTATTTTCGCAAATTTCATCGGGAAACAAGTTCGCGACGCAGAGGTGTTCCCACAAGTTTCTAGAAATTAAATTCCGGAACAGTAGAGTCCGCGACATGTCCGCGATACGGACCAAACTTTTGGCCTTGGTGGAGCTAGTCCGTGACGCGGACATGCTCCCGCTATGAGCATTATCAAGCTGCCTTGGCAACTTGTTTGGCAAGGGTTGGGGTCCTCCTCGAGGACCCTTAGGGTGGTCCCAGGGAGTCGTACCCGAACGTTTAGACCCTAAAAACATTTATTAAGACACTAGGGTCAACTCCACTGCTTTTAGACTCCAAACAACACATAAAAACAAGGAAAACATACAAGAAGACACCATCACATAAAATACTAGTTTCCGAACGTCTTGGTCGTCCCTTGACGTTTGACTTCCAAACTCTTTAAAAGTGGCTAAAAAGGCTATTCTTCATTATTTTAACAAGTTATTAATGCATAAAATTCATGTGAGACTCTACTTTATCCTACTAAATTTTGAGGGTTGTTACAGCGATGTGTTAGCCGTGGAAAAGAGGGTGAAAGATGACATGCAGAAGAACTGACCGTCTTAAAAAATAGGATTTATGGCTTGGAGGCTGATATACCGAGAGTTTGCCATATTTTTGATACGTTTCACTTAGAATTTGTGTGTATCTTGAGCCATTTTGTTATTAGGAATAATGTGTTATCTATAATTTTTGCAGGAAGTAGGCTTGGATGCGGTTGATGAAGATGCGAGCTGAAAAGTGCAAAAGTAGCCACCAATGAAGCCACCCATGGACCGTATGTCCCTCAATGGACCGTGGATGGGCAATCGTAGATCTTTGCCTTGAAATTGAGTTTCAGTAACTCAAACCATGGATTGAAAGGACGGACTGTAGTCTAGTCAATGGAGCGTCGGTGGGCATAGGTCGAAGATCAGGGAAATCTGACAAGTGTAGAACCATGGAGCAGACGATGGACCGTAGGTCGACCCATGGTCCTTAGGTCGAAGCGTCGATCGAATCCGCTTCCTTGTAGTTTATTTCCTTATTTTGTTTCCACTTGAAGTTAGGATTTGTTTTCTATAAATAGTAGTTGTAATCCTCATTTTTGGGGGGTTAGACATTATTGTAAACTTCTTGTTTTTGGCTTTCGGAAATTAATTTGCAAACTCTTATCAATTTGATTTCAGAAATTCGTTTGATACAATATTCACTTTGAATTTCAATTCAAAATTTGGGTTTTCATCTATTCTAAATGTAAGTTCATGAATTATTTTAACCAAAATATGAATTGTGAACTACCAAGCATGAGTAGCTAAATCCATAACTAGGGTTGTGGGAACCGTGAGCAATAAACAAAGCATGAATAATAATTAAGTAATTCTTGAATAGTGTTTATGCATGTATTGTTAATCCTTACATTGTGAAGTCTTTTTAATTGTGGCCAACGTTAGAACTCGCCTCGTTCCTACTTGTCGGACCAAGGAGGTAATGAATGAGAAAAGGATTAAGCAACAGAGATTTAAGGGATGCTATGTAAAAGTCTAATGCCAATTGGCGTGAGGGTGAAAACTAAACCATACATTGATGTGATGACTAATTTGAGGTAAAAGGTAAAGGTTAGTAAAGAAAACGGCCGTAGCCAGACGAAGGTGCGTGGTGAAATTCCCTACTTGTACGACCAATCACTTAGGGATACCCAACTTACCAACTTTGCATGTTAAACCCTAGGAAATGATTACTATTATTAGGATTACTACGTTAAGAGCTTGTGGGGAACACATATGCCTTAGTTTCTCTCTCATATTGATAGCTCAAAGTTTGAATCTTGTATACTTGTTACTTAATCAATAATATATTTCTCTCATTACAACATACCCCCCATGTTTACTTTTCTTAGAAATAGTTTGACTAAATGGAGATAATAGTGAGTTAAGTTTAAGTATGAACCATATTCCTTGTTGGATCAACCCCAACCTAGAATTTGGGTTCTTTATTTGACAACAATTGCTTATACTTCTTTAATAGAGGTGTAATTTGAGAGTATCAAATTTTGTCGCCGCTACCGGGGAATGCGGCTTTAAGATTAAGTTTAACTACATTATTGAACTTTAGTCAAGTATTTCCTGATTTTACTTTTTTTCTTTTGTTTTTTTTCTACAGGTTTCTACTATAGTGTATGCCAATAACAAGTAGTCGAGGCGAACCTTTTAACCCTTACGATCAAGAATTGAATAAGACTTTGAGGAGAATGAATAACCAAGAAGTACTAAAAAATCCAATCGGAGAGAGTCTTGGTGATGGAGTTGAATTGCAGCCTCCTGGGTTATTAATTTGAATGCTCAAGTACATCAAGGTAAAATAATTGGATATGCAGAAAAGGTACGAAATATGCCAGCACCATGGCTTCATGACAACTACCTAGTTGATTACAATACAGTTAAATCTGAAGGGCCTATTGTTCTACCTTCTCCACCTCAAGGGCATATATTTGTGGTAACCAGCAATCTGATGCAAATGCTCACAAGGCGAGGGTTGTTTTTTGGTCTAGCTTCGGAAGATCCGCATGACCTCATGGCTAAATTGAGAAGTTTTTGTATGAGTTGTGTGGGGCGATCAAAATTGAATATGGATGTTATAGGTTTGAGAGTCTTCCCTCTGTCATTGACCAATGATGCTACAGTGTAGTTTTCAGAGCTTCCATACAATTCGATTCATACATGGGACCAATTGGATAATGTTATCATGGAAAAGTATTTTTCAGTGTCTAAAAAGCTAAATCACAAGGATAAACTGAACAATTTTGTAGCACTACCTGGAGAGTCTATAAGTAGGTCTTGGGATAAGTTCACTGCGTTCATCAGAAGTGTTCTAAATCACCGCATTGATGATGATTCATTCAAGGAGTACTTCTACAAAGGACATGATGACAATGGAAATGTTGTGCTAGATACTATTGCTGGAGGATCATACGGTGAGTGCACTTTTGAAGAGATCGCTGAAAAATTGGAGGAGATTTCCCAAAACAATAAGGCATAGAGCACTAGAAAGGCTAATACCGGAAGGAACACATTCATGGTCCAAACTGCACCAAATCAAGCAAATGATGTCATTCTTGAATAGATGGCTCAAATGAGGACAAAATTGGGTTTGGTATTGAAACAAGCGAGTGAAGGGGCAGAAAAGGTGAATGCGGTAAACTGTCTAACTAGAACTCCACCACCACCAGTTGAGGAATGTTACTCTGAGAAGGATGTATATTTGGTGAATGATCAGGGGGTTTCCGAACCAATGCCCAAGATTCCAACTCAGATAATTGACGCCAAGGTCAAGGAAACCAAGGTCAGAACTATGGCAACTACAACCGTGAGGGAAACTATGTCCGGGATGGGAACTATAATCGTGATAACAACTACAACCGAAACAACTATGGCATCAAGAATGAGAGAGTTGGGCCCTATGTTCCACCTGGGAACAGAGAATCTGCTAATACATAAGCTTGTGGTAGTATGTCACGCATTGTGGATATGATGCAAAAGATGATGAAGAGGTTTGATGCAACTGATGAGAATGTCAAAGAGATGTGAAATGACTTCTCTGGAATTGGTCAAAAAGTTGATGTCCATGCAGTGTCAATAAAGCAGCTTGAGCAGTAACTTAGTCAGTTGTCCTCCACTCTGAACCCACTTGATCCTGGCACACTTCCTAGCAACACCATCGAGAATCTGAATAATGATGGGCATTGTATGGCAGTCACTACTCGACGAGGAAAACAGACCATTGATCCCCTTATGCCGTCTGAGGTTGAAATTGTGATAGAAAAAAATCCAGATGGGATTGAGGTTACTGGAGAGTTGAAAAATGCTATAAGAAGGAAGCTGAGGTTACCCAAAAAGTTTTTCCCACGCCTAGATCTCCACTTCCATTCCCAAAGAGATTGGTGAAAAAGACCAAAGAGGAAAAATATTGCAGGTTCATAACTATGTTAAAACGGCTTTTCATTAAAGTTCTGTTGATAGAATCTTTGGAGCAAATGCCTGGGTATTCAAAATTCATAAAGGACTTGGTGAAGAAAAAGAGGGTTGTTAGTTTTGAAAATGATGAGAGGTTGCAACATTGTAGTGCCATTGCTACGAGGTTACTTGTGTAGAAGAAAGCGAATCCTAGAGCTTTCACTAATCCTTGTACCATCAGTTTTTTGCACTTTGCGAAGGCTTTGTGTGATTTGGGTGCCACCATTAATCTGATGTCATTGTCCATCTACAAGAAGTTTGGTTTAGGGGCTCCAAAACCAATTGTGATGCGTCTACTCATGGCTGATAGAACTATGAAGAAGCCCATTGGTGTTCTCCAAGATGTCCTTGTGAAAGTAGATCGTTCATTTTTCAGATGGATTTTGTCATACTTGATTGTTAGGTTGATTTTTAGGTTCCCATCATCTTAGGTAGACCATTCCTTGCTACTGGGTATGCCTTAGTCGATATGGAAAGAGGGCAGATGAAGTTCCGACTGAATAATGAGGAGGTAACTTTTAATATATGTAGGTCTATGAAGCAGGAAAGCGATCTTAATTAAGTATTGGTGGTGAATCATATTGTGGAGCGACGTTCTGAAGTGTATATTTAAGATAGATTGTGTGTTTATGCACTGGCAGCGGTAATGATGAATTTTTACGCTGATGGTATTGAAGACTATGATGAATTAGCTGCCACACTTGATAGGTTCGCATTCCGTTCCAAACCAAAAAGATTGGAGCTCAAGGCTCTACCATCTCATTTGAGGTATTTATTCTTGGGGAACCATGGCACTTTACTGGTAATCATTGCGGCTGATTTGAGTGAGGTAGAAGTAGAGGCATTGGTTTCTATGTTGAAGAGGTTCAAGTGGGCTATTGGATGGACTCTTGCGGACATTATTGGGATTCCTCATGGCATGTGTTCTCATAAAATCCAACTCATGCCGGACACCAAGCCAAGTCTTGAGCAGCAAAGGAGACTAAATCCTCCTACATTAGAGGTAGTGAAAAAGGGAATTATCAAATGGTTGGATGTTGGAGTCATATACCCCATTGCAATACCCTATTGCAGATAGTAGTTGGTTTAATCATGTTCAATGTGTACCTAAGAAAGGTGGGATTACTGTGGTTCCTAATGTGAAAAATGAGCTTATTCCGATAAGGCCAATGACTGGTTAGAGAATGAGTATGAACTACCGCAAGCTTAATGCATGGACAGAAAAAGACCATTTCTCGATGCCATTTATGGATCAGATGGTAGGTCGTCTCACTGGTAAGGGTTGGTATTGTTTTCTAGATAGGTATTCAGGGTACAATAAAATCTCCATAGCTTCGGAAGATCAAGAGAAAACCACCTTTACTTGTCCATATGGGACTTTCGCTTTCAAAAGGATGCCATTTGGGTTGTGTAATGCTCTAGAGACTTTCTAGAGGTGTATGATATAGATATTTTCAGATATGGTGGAGGAGACGATAGAGGTATCTATGGATAATTTCTCTATTTTAGGTGACTCGTTTGGTGGTTGTTTGATGCATCCGGTCGAGGTGCTAAAATGATGTGAACAGTGCAATCTTGTGCTCAATTGGGAAAAGTGCCACTTCATGGTGAAAAAAGGGATAGTTTTGGGTCATCGGATTTCGCAGAAACGTATTGAGGTTGATAGAGCTAAAGTGGAGGTAATATAAAAGCTTCCACCACTTATCTATGTAAAAGGTTTTCAGAGTTTTCTTGGGCATACAAGTCTCTACCGGAGGTTCATAAAAGATTTCTCGAAAATTGCACATCCACTGTGCAAGCTCCTCTAAAAGGAGCATACATTTGATTTTTATGATTATTTTCTGAGAGCATTTGGAGAGTTGAAAGAAAGGCTAGTAGCAACACCTTTCATTATTTCACCGGATTGGGGGCAACCATTTGAAGTGATGTGTGATGTGAGTGGGGTGGCGCTTGGTGTGGTATTAGGACAGAAGTGAGAAGATTCTTCATCCGATTTACTATCCTATCAAAGCTCTGAATGTAGCTCAAAAGAACTATACCATGACTGAACAGGAACTCCGTGTTGTGGTGTTCACATTCGAGAAATTTCTATCCTACTTGCTTGAAACTAAGATCATACTGCATACTGACCATTCTGCATTAAGGTATGTAAAGTCTGAAAAGGATGCAAAACCGAGGTTGATTAGATGGGTATTATTGCTGCAGGAGTTCGATTTTGAGTTTAAGGATAGAGAGGGAACAGAGAATCAGGTTGCCGACCATTTGTCTAAATTGGAGAAGGGAGCTATGCTCCAGTTAGGAGATGGGGCTGAGATTAATGATGCATTCCCAGACGAACTAGTATTAGCTGCTTCGTATGATCTTATCCGTTGGTTCACAGATTTTGCTAACTACTTGTAATACCCCGTAGTTTAGTAGGCCAACTAGGGCTAAGTTTGAGGGCAACAAGACCCAAGGCAAGGGGCAAGATTCAAGGCAAGGGGCAACGGCCAAGGCCAAGGGGCAAGGCTGACCCAAGGTTAGGGATGCACTGTCCCATCTTCATTACCACCACGACGGACCGTGGTGTGGTCCGTGAAGGCCAAAGCAGTAGCTCCCTTGAAGCAGCGTCCAAGAGGCTCACTTTCACGAGTCACTACATGGCCAGTGGTGAAGACTACGACTCGTGGGAAGGCTTGTGAAGGTGCCTTAAACTTGCGGGGGCCAAGACCTCATGGCATGGCCACTAGTCCATGACCATTATGAGGAACACCGCCAGTTGTGAGTGATTAACTGCATCCCAACACCATCACCTAACTTTCCTCCGATAGGATTAACTAGAACTCATTGATTATTCATTCTCCACAAAGTTCAGTTCAGTTCAGGATTGTAGGGAGTAAGTGGTTCTCCTTGACTCTGTGTCCTTGGCATACGCTAGAGTAGGAACCTGAGAGAGACAAAAACAAAAGAAAAAGTAAAATTAGGATATAATTGACTAAAGTTCAATAATGTAGTTAAACTTAATCTAAAAGCCTTATTCGCCGGCAGTGGCGCCAAAATCTGATACGCTAAAATTACACATCCCTAAAGAAGCATAAGTGATCGTTATCAAGTAAAGAACCCAACTTGTAGGTTGGGGTCGATCCCACGAGCAATATGGTTTAGACTTAAACTTAACTGACGATTATATTCATTTAGTCAATGCATTCCCGAAAATAAGTAATTAAAGTTGGGGGGGGGGGGAGTTTTGTGAAACAAATTCAGGAAATTATGTAAGTATTCATTGAGCAAGATTCAAACTTTAGTTGTTATCAATATGAGAAAGTAACTAGGGTGTACGTGTTCCCAATAAGCTTGTAACGTGGTACTCCTAGTAATAGCAATCGTTTCCTAGTGTATTAAATGCAAAGTGATAAGTTAGGTATCTCTAACTCCTTCGTCCGACAACTAGAGAATTTCACCCCGCACCTTGGTTCGGCTACGTGTGTATAATTTACTAACCCTTACCCTTACCTCATATTAGACATCACATCAATGTATGGCTTAGTTATCACTATCGCACCAATCGACATTAGACTGTTAGATAGTATCACACTAAATCTATGTTGATAATTCTAATCTTATTAACTACCTCCTTGGTCCGGCAAGTAGCAACAAGAAGAGTTCTAACGCGTGCACTCGTTAAAAAGAATTCTAAACGAAAGAATTATCAATGCATGCAACACCACTATTCAAGAATTGCTTAGTTACTATTCATACTTTGTTAATCGCTCATGGTTCCCACAACCCTAGTTGTGGGTTTAGTTACCCATATTAGAAATATAACAATTCATATTTTTAGAAGAAGAAATCATGAACTTACTAATGAGAATGATAAATCCAGAATTTCTACTTGAATTTCCAAAACCAAAATCTTCAAAACGAACTTAGGGAATTAAGAATTGCTAAAGTTGCAGGTTAATCTCCAAAGTCAAGAAGTAGAATAAAAGTAATAAAGTCTAACCCCTAAAAATGAGGTTTACATGCCCTATATATAGAAACATAAGTCCTAACGTAAAAGGAAATGAAATAAGGAAATAATGTTTCAGGATGAGGTTTCAATCTACGACACTGACCTACGGACCTTGGATTGATCTACGGTCCGTAGGTCCCCTCTGTGGCTCATAACTTAGGCAATTTTCCAATCTCCACTTCTCTGACTCAATCGACGGATCACCAGTACAAATCGTGGATTGATCTACGGTCCATGGATCCTTCTCTACAGCTCCATAGTTAGAATCTTCAAAATCAGGTACTGGAACTCCCTCTCTGAAGGATTTGATAGAACTGCAGTACGGCCCGTAGATCAATCTATTGTCCATTGTTGGCAACCGTGGTTCCACACTTAGTCAAGAATTCCCTGACCTCCTTCAAACCTTACCTGCCCATCTGCGTCAACCATCTACGGAGCATTAATGGACCTACAGTCCGTAGATCACCTCCATAGATGCCCTTTTCTGCACATTCTTCAGTTGTGTCTCTCAGTTTCCACGCCTGAACATATTTCCTGCAAACATGATAAAAATGCATTAAAACCAATACAAAATGGTCCTAGACACACACAACTCTTAGGTGAAATTTACTAAAAATACCGTAAATCACGGTATATCATTAAACTAGACTATCGGGTACATGCTTTTGATAGTAAAGTGTTGAGCATTTGTGACTAGGCTAGACTATAGTGGGGGTAACTTCTCTCTTAAGCAACTTACAATCCACTCGGTTTCTCTCGAACACCAAGTTGCCACATTAAGCACAGCCTCTGCCTTAGCCCATTCACTCTCTTGAGCTGAATGTGTGGGAGAAGGACTAGGATTCACTCTCTCGAGCTGAACCCACATCGACCCAATACCACTGACTATCAATTTAGTAGTCTTAGTTTTACGACCTCTCTCTCGAGCAAGCCAAAAAGACTAAGATGAAATCATATTTGCAACTGCAATCCCATTAAGTTCATACACAACTACTAAACAAAATCAAATTTAAACAACAAATAAACCATCAACAAGCAAGACCCAACAAATAATTTGACCTATATTCACAAAATCACACCCCAAGAATTGGGGTTTTAGCTAGACTTGTTAAACAGATAAAAATTTATACCAATATCAGTTTCCATTAACTAGGTATAAAGAATTAAGTCTTAAAACACGTCAAGAGTAAAGAAATTTTGAGACCCACGTCCAATTTGTTGGAGTTGAAACCGTTTGAATCTTCAAGGTCTTAGAACAAAGTCTCAAAAACCCTCTAAAACTTAAAACAGTCCAAAAACTGTAAAAAGTTCGAATAATAGAAGTGATATGATGCGATAATAGAAAATTAAACAAGTATTTATAGTTTTTGAAAATTTGTATTGCGGAGGACTATTCTACACAGTAAGTCAGAATTATTTTATTCTTGCTTTAGCCTTCAACCTCTTCGCATTTTGAGTCATTGGGGATATGCTACTGCTTCGCGGAACTGATCAGCGACGCACCGACTGTTCCATTTCATCGCCAACTTGACATTTTCCTTCAGGGCTCAACACACTGGAACAAAAGGCGATCTCCAGGCCAATCGAAGACTCACCAACTTGGCTCGACGATCTTCAAGACTTCATATCTTCATTCTTTTCAGCTGCCTTGTTCCTTCTTGCCAAGTAGTGTCCATGCTTTGCCTCAAACTCTAAATACCTGAAACTTAAGGATTTTCATCAAATATTGAGACAAAATATGCATTTGGGGACACTAATTCTATCAAAATATAGCCCTAAATAAGTCCAAATTGTGGACTCATCAGTATGCTCCATCTATGGTGGTGGATTCGACAGATGGAATGAGTAGTTTCTTGATGGGGGTGTCCGACTTAGTAGCAAAGGAATGCCGTACAACAATTCTCCATCATGATATCGATATGTCACGTCTTATGGTGTACGCCCAAAAAATGGAGGAGTCAAAACTCAAGGAGGATAAATCTAGGGTGAAAATGAGGTCTAAGATGGATGATTATAATTCCTTTAATGAGAAGTCCGGTGGACACAGTCTCTCTAAGAAGCGACAAAGGTTTTCCGGACAAGGTTCTTTTAATACTCCTAAGTATAAGAAAGAGAGGGTGTCTAACCCTATGCCACAAGGAATTAGTAATGAGTCCATGTGGTCTACTTGTGCTAGGTGTGGAAACAGGCATGAGGGTAGGTGTTTGGCTGGTAGAGAGGGTTGCTTTAGTTGCGGTGTAGGTGGCCACAAGATGAGAGATTTCCCAATGGCAAAGACTACGAAAAGAGAGGGTAAGAAAATCGCTCCTAGTGGTTTGGATGGGGATTCTCAATAGAAGAGTAGGTTCTATGCTCTTCAATCTAGAGATGAACAAGATTGACCTCTGAATGTTTCTACCGGTATGTGTTTTTTATGCTTTAGTAGATTCCGGATTACTTGTCTTTTGTGACTTTATATGCTAGACTTAATGTTATCTTTAGTATGAATGAGCTTCATTATTGATTGATGTTATAAATGGTGCTTAGAAAGTCCACCTAGGCTTACTCCCAAGGGGGAGATGGTGTGGCTATATAGCAAGGTCATTATGTGTTTGGATGTGTAGCCATGATTGCTTTGTATGCATGATTCATGAAAAAGCTTAGGTCTTGATAGAAATGACTTTTGTGAATTGCTTTCCTCATGTTGTAGTGCATTGAGTTTAGTTTCCTATAGTACATCATCAGATGAATAAATGAACATGTCCTAGCTTGGAGTTGAGAGATTCCTCCTTGGAAGAATGTTATGAGTATAGATTGCATATAGGCTCCATAAAAGTGTGTTGAGCATGTTTTAGATAGGAGATGGTAGTTCCTCCTTGAATATGAGTAGATATAGAATTTCATGCATGTTGGGTTGTTAGATGAAGTTCCTACTTCCTTATCTTGCATTGAGTATGTTTAGCTTGGAGTTGATTTTTTCCTCCTTTGTTGTATGTATTAGATGTGTTGCATGCATAATGGATAGCTAGTCTAGAGTTGTGACCTTAAGAGGTGTTTAGAATCATCATTCGAGGATGAACGTTCCCAAGGGGGATATATTGTAACACCCCATAGTATAGTAGGCCAACTAGGGCAAAGTGTGAGGGCAACAAAGGCAAAGTGTGAGGACAACAAGAGCCAAGGCAAGGGGCAAGGGGCCAAGCCCAAGGGGCAAGTCTCAAGCCAAGGGCCAAGGCTGCCCCAAGCTTGGAGATGCATTGACTCATCTCTATGACCACCACCACGGCCAATGGTGAGGATCACGGCCTGAGGTATGGTGTGTGAAGGCTAATGCAGTAGCTCCCTTGAAGCTGCCTCAAAGTGGGTCACCTTCACGAGCCACTTCACTGCCAGTTGTGAAGACCATGGCTCGTGGGAATGCTCGTGTAGGTGCCTTCAACTTGTTGATGCCAACACCTCAAGGCATGGCCACTGATCCATGAACACAATAAGGACCACGACCAGTGGTGAGGACCACGGCTCGTGGTCCCTCTCTGAGGCCGACACTACGCTGCCAACTAAGGGTCATTTTAGGATATTCCAAATTAGGTGGTTATTATGTGAGGTCGTTTAGTATAGACTTTATACACCTATATAAGCTGTTTTAACCCTTTAACCACTCCACTTAAGTCATCATTTCCAAACCCCAAAAGATCCCAAAGTTCATCTTCTCAAGAATTATCTCTCTAGAAAACTCAAGAAGAAGAAGAGGAAGAAGAAAAGGGTCAAGCTAGGTCAAATTCCTCCAATCTCCCATGATTTGGGAAGTCTTTGTATCCAAGGTATGATAGCTTATTCATCCATGGATTCTTCCATCCATGGAGCCCCGTACAATTCCCCAATTTGAGTAAGAACCCCCCAATTCAAGTTAGGGTTTCTTCAATGTTGTGGGTTATGTTGTGGGCTGACCCAATTGAGTGGGTATTGATTTTTCATGATAAAATTAGTAGTGAACCAAATTATTATGGTAGATTTACATGTTTTCTATGCCAAACCCTAGTTTAATTTATGAAATTGAAGTAATGTGGGTTTATGCCTTGAAAGGTGAAATTACGGATTTAGAGATAATCTTCTAAAATTGATGATATGCATAGTAATTTTTCAAGACTAAAAACATGTAGACATGAATTGAATAGAATAATGTATATGTGATTGAGCATGAACCTTTATGATGATATATGACTAGAATAACTTAAAAATGAAGAATGTGATTAGAATGGCTTGAAATCTAGGTATGTATGATTATTGTAAGAAGTGAAGCTTTGAGAGTAAGTATTGTAGTGAGGCATGTTTATTCCTAGGGCTTTGAGAGTAAAGCTAATGTGTTGAATTGTATATGCTTAAGGAACACTTTGAGAGTAAAGTGTCTATGATCATGATATGTTGTTATGTTGTTGAAAGGTTATTATCATGCACACACCTATGTATGAATATGATATGATGTGAATGGTTTTCTTACATAGATTGCTTCTAGGTTGAAAGGCTTGCTCACCTAAAATGAATCAAAGCATGATTAGTTATGTTAGCTTGAGGTTATGTTATGGAATCCCTTCATGAATAGCTTGCACTAGTATCATAGAATACTTGCATGGTAGCTTGACTTGGTAAGACAAGACCATTTCATGGTAGCATTAGTACAATATCTCATGGTAGCCTTGGATTTAGAAACCATACTCTCCTAAGGGTATCTTGAACTAGCATTATAGAATGCTTGCATGGTAGCATGAGTTGGTTAGGCCAAACCACTTCATTGGTAGCTAGGATGGAGTAAATGTAGCCTTCCTTGTATGGCTTGGACTTGCATGATACTATGCTTTCCATTGGCAGGTTGGTCTAGCCTAATAGGGTGTTATTCCTTGGTAGTCTAGAAATGATAAATAGTAATCATTGAACTATGATAGCCTAAACTGGTACTTAGCATGGGTAGGATTTTGGGTCTTATTCATGCATTGCACAAGTATAACTTGAAGCTAGTTATTAAGTATGTCTCTTACATGTTGTATGCTTAGCTTGGATGAGTAATAGTACTTCTCCTTGAGTAGGTTGGACTTGCATAAGTAAAGTGCCTTCCATGGTAGCTTGGTCTAGCATAAGGTAGTGTTTTTCCTTGGTAGCCTTGAATAGGTAAATGATAACCATTCATGAGTAATGACTTGTCTTGGACTAGTAAATAAGTACTCTTCCATGAAGAACAAGAAGAGCTAATGTGGGACTAGTCCCTAATAAAAATAGTATGTTTATGATGAACTGTATTACTTCAAGGAAGTATTGTAAGTATGTTCTAATATGAGATTTACCTATAAGATATATGCTTAGCTTGGATTGTTGCTATAATTGCCTTCCTTGGTATGTTTAACTAAAGGTGAAGATTCCCTTTCTTATGAGAAGAAAGCTAAGGATGAGAACCAAAGATGGTAAGTATGATTATGAAATCTCATCCATGCATTGAACAAGTATGCTTTGAGGTTACTTGAGAAATAGTTCTCTTATGATATTAAAGAGTAAGGGTTGACTAATGCTTATATGATGCCTATGTTGGAGATTATACTTATGACTATGTTATGGTCTCTTGTGCTTATAGTTTATGTTTCATGAAGTATCTCTTATGATTATGGCATATGATTTAAGTTCACTAGCCCTTATGTTATCCTCTTATGATGTTATGCTACCTATCATATTTAGTACTTTTGTACTAACGCATACTCTTGCCTACATTCTCATCAAATGTAGGGTTCGACAATTTTGAGTTCCATTCTTGTGGCTAGGTTTCTAGAAGAGAAAGGAGTTGAAAACTTGGTGAGTCTTGATTAACCTATCAATGACACCTCATCCGATACTAGGTGTTGACGATCGTTAAGCAGTATAAACCTTAAAAGAGAGTTGGGGTCGATCCTACAGGGAACAGTTCTATTTTCAATTCAATTATGAAGTTAAAACAGTGATTTCCGTAGCTGAAGGAATAGAGATTATCACAAACTTTTAATTAAATTAGAAGGATGACATCAATGTCAGGGTAAGAAGTTTTAGATCAGAAAGCTACCACAACAATTTACTAGGAGTTAAAATAAGAGAAAGATACTTGGGGGATTGACCAACTAATTGCCAAACTTAACTCAATGGGTGTTAATTGATAACCAAAAGTATTAACGCTTCCTGGGTAAGATGAACTTTAGATGAGATAATATTCTCTCGAACAACTATCTCGTTTAAATTGAGTTCTCTCGAACCTCAATGAGTGGGTCTGACTCATTATTTTGGATGAATTGCTCTTTTGTGTATATTTTAGTATGAATTAGTGTTTTATGCATCCTTGAGTTAGTATGCATCCATAATTACTAACACCCATCAAGAAAAATTCAGCAATAAATCACACTGTCAAACCCCCAAGACTGAGGTTTTAGCTAATCATCATAAAAAAAGAAAATTCAGTACCTTATACATGGTCCATAGCTGGGTATTGATTTTCCAAATCTAAAATTGAAGAAAACTCCTTTCTACTACAACACCCACTTCAAATCTCTAACAAAAATGCTGAAAATACACAAGAATAGTGTTTTTGTTCTCTCTATTTTGCTACACCATGACTGCATGCCTTCTCTCTCGTCAAAAAATCAATTTAAACTGGTCTAATATTTGACTTTTTTGGATTGGTCGGCGAGGAAAATCGGGCTTCACCAACCAGTCGGCGATTCGTTGTTTGGCCTTGTCCACCGCCTTCCTCCTTCATGTTTTAATCTAATGAGCATTATAACTTTAGGAAGTCTAAATCGGGATCATAGATCACGTCCGTGATGCTCCCTTTGCTCCTTTTATTCGCCAATTAGCTTGTATCTTTACTGCTCATTCAGTACTTTCGGCAGTGCAATCTCCCTTCGCTGATCAATTCGGCGACTCGCCGATAAGGAACACTTTTCTCCCAAATTACTCTCCTTTTAGACATGGTGTACTGTAAAATTAAGTGGGCTAGGAGCTACTCGGCGAATCACCGAGTGGTTTTGGTGATTATTAGGATCCCTTTTCTCCATCTCTTCTGCTTGTTGGTCCTTTTATGTTCGTTATTGTCCTTGCTTTTCTCCTTAATCCACATTCTTGAAAATCAAGACTTTAACATCAGTTTATGGCACAACTTAGTCATTTGAGGACACTAAAACTATATAAACAAAGCCTAGTTGAGTCGAAATCTCGGACTCATCAACACCGCCGACAAAAATAAAGATAAAGTATTGGCACTCAAACAAATATAGTAGGGTGAAAAGGATTCTTCACCAGGCAGCCATTTCACAAAGTGATGTAGCAGTCGCTGAACCAATCGGTGAATCGCCAAGTTCCTTGAAACTCGCCAAAATATCCCGTGTCTGACGACTCTATTTTGAGGCAGGTATCCAGACAAGGACATGTCTGTCGAGTAGTATCGGTGCATCGACTTGCGTTTGTTAGACCTCGCAGAAAATTCTAAGATGTCGACCTTTTAAGGATGGTACAAAGGGCGGAGAAAGTCGGGCTCGCCAAATCATTTCGGTGGATCACCGAATGGTGTATGTGTTTCACCCAATATTTCAGCATCTCAACCCATTGTTGATACATGAAAGTCGATCAAAATCGTGATCGCCAAACACACTTGACGGATCGCAGAAGGAGTATAGGAATTGCAGAATCACCCATACCTGCACATTCAGCAAACATTATTCAAAGCAACTAACACTTGGGTTGCCTCCCAAGAAGCACCTTATTTAACGTCATGGCACGATGTGGAAATGCTTTCAAACATCTTCCAAGTACACCACTTGAATCACTGAAACTTCATGGTATTCTCAAAAATATAACTTCAAGTGTTGCCCATTCACCTTGAAAGCAGGACCCTCTTTACGTTCGACTTCGATGGCTCCATTTGCAAACACTCGTGTCACTCTAAATGGGCCTGACCACTTTGCTTTAAGCAACACCCAATCTCTAACCCGGAACTCCCTCCTAAGGATTTTAGAATCGTGCCAATTCTTCATCTTCTCCTTGTAGAGGGCTGAACTCTCATTTGCCCTGAACTTGAATTCATCCAATTCAGTTATTTGATCTATTCTCCCTTTTGAAGACTTTGTCCAATCAAGATTTAAAGCCTTTAATGCCCATCATGCTTTGTGTTCCAGTTCAACCGGTAAGTGAAAAGATTTCCCGAATACTAGCTGATATGCGGACATGCCAATTGGTGTTTTGTAGGAAGTGTGATATGCCCAAAGAGCATCATCTAGCTTTCGGGACCAATCAATCCTATTTGCATTCACCGTCTTAGCTAGGATACTCTTAATCTCTCGATTCGAAAACCTCCACATTGCCACTCGTTAGAAGATGATAGGGCGTTGCCACTTTATGTCGCACCACGTATTTGCTCTATGCAGATGCAAACAACCTGTTGCAGAAATGTGGACCACCATCACGCATAATAGCTCGAGGGGTGCCAAATTTAGCAAAGATGTAACACTTTAAGTACTGAACAACACTTTTCCCTTCATTGTTGGGTAGTGCCACAGCTTCCACCCATTTAGAAACATAATATACAGTCACTAAAATGTACTTATTACAAAACAAGCTCAAAAATGGACCAATGAAATCTTTACCCCAAACATCGAATAACTGAACTTCTGGAATGGGCTGAAGAGGCAGCTCATGCCTTCGAGATACCCCACATTATTTTTCGCATTGGACACATTACTTAACAAATTCATGAGCGTCTTTATAGAGGGATGGCTAGTAGTACCCACTTTGAAGAATTTTAGCAGTTGTACGCACACTGCTATGATGACCAAAAACCGGTGAAGTATGACAAGCATGGATATTTCATTGAATTACTCTTCTAGTAAACATCGCCTAATAATATGATCTGCACATTCTCTGAATAAATATGGTTCATCCCAAAAGTATTTCTTAACATCAAACATGAACAACTTTTGTTGATAGGTCCACACACTACATGGTTAGCAAAACCAGCATACCAAAGAGTTTACTTTAGAGTGACCATGAATACTTATTCATCGTGAAATGAGTCACTGATATCTACCTCCAGCTCTTTATTCTCCTTGCCTTCTAACCTAGATAGATGCTCAGCCACCTGAATTTCACAACCTCTTCTATTTTTGACTTCAAAGTCAAATTCTTGCAACAATAGCACCCAACTTATCAATCTTGGTTTGGCGTCTTTCTTTGCAAATAAGTAATACAGAGTTGCATGGTTGATGTAAAGTTTCAAGCACACCTCATCGAATTCTAGGTGTTCAACGATAGTAAATCAGTATAAAATCCAACTAAATGACTTGGTGTCGAATCTCACAAGAAGCGGTATATGTTTTTAATTCAAATAGGAAGTACAAATATGGTCTAATCAGCCATAAGAATAGAAATTTTCAGAAAAAGACATAATCAAATTAAAGGGGTGACACGAATGTCAGATGGGGGTTTTGTTTTTAGTTATCAACTAAAAGCAATCACAACAACTATGCATTAACAATGGGGAGACAGATATTTGGGATGTGATCGATTTTAGGCAAATATAGGTAGCTAAATATTAGTTAGTAGGCTATACTATAAGGAAAGTGGTTTTCTCTCGAACAACTACCCCAAATCAGGTAATTTCTTTCAAACATCAACAAGCATGAAAATTAAGAGCAACCCATACCTTAATCCATTCACTCTCTCTTGTTAAATGTGTGGGATTGGGTTTAGCATTTACTCTCTCGAGATAAATCTAGATCAACCCAATACCCATAAACGATTAATCAATAATCTTAGTTCTAAAAACTCTCTCTCTCGCAAGCCAATAACACAAATATAGAACTGCATTTGAAATTACAATTCTTAAATGAAACCACAATCAATGATTAAACTCAGTTTTAAATAGCATTTAAACTAACAATCAGCAATAGCCATATATTATTTCAGCCCATAATCACATGATCACATACGAAGACTTGGGATTTTAGCTAAACATTATAAAAAAGTAAAAACAGTTACCAAATTGATTATCCATCAACTGGGTAAGAGTGATTTCATCTTTACAATGCTCTAATTTGATAAAGCTTAGACCCACTTCCAAATTCTCAAAAGTGAACTTCTCTAATCCTTCAAATCTTAGAAAAACTCTAGAGAGAAGTCTTCTAAAATGTTTCAAAGATGTCAAGATTAAAAACTTCGTAAAACTTCTAAGATCAATACTAAAATAAAATGTTCATAATCTAAATTATAGTCGCCAAAAATAAGCTACGAATGGACGTTCGGTGAAATAAGTCAGGCTCGCCGAACCACTCGGCGAGCCACCCTTTGATCTCTTCTATCGCCTTTTCTCCTTGGCATTCACAATCCTTAGATTCTGTAACTTTGGGTGATCTATCACTGCTTCGCGGAACTGCTCGGCGAATGTACAGACTGCTTCTTTTTGTCGCCAACTTGATTTCTTCCCTCAGGGCTGTCACACTGGAACTTTAGGTGGTGGAACTAGCCATTCGGCGATTCGCCAAATGCTCTAGGTGATCACCAGGCTTTCCTTTGTTCAATTCTTTAATTTTTTTTGTTCCTTTTTGCGTGTTAGTGTCCTTGCTTTGTTCCTCAATCCATGTACCTTAACATCAACACGCCCAACTTAAACTTTTATTTGTCCTCAAGTAAAACTCAAGTTCAGTAGTTCAAAAAGGGTGTATCAAACAGTGCTACGAAGGACTCAACATGAATGCACACAACAAGACTCAACTTACTCATGTAATGATCAATTGTTCACTCAGAGATTCAAATTGTGACTCACCAATATCAAAGATGCTCAAGTACACAATAGTTGCTTCAAATACAAATTCAATCTTAACAAATGTACACAGATGCCCTCAAAACAAAGATGATTCCCTATTCACACAAAGTTCTTCAAAAATTTATAGTTTCGGAATCACATACGACTCTCACACACAACAAAGAGGAACACATGCATGATTTCACACATAGGTTTGCTCTTATTTTCCAATCAACATTCGCTTCAGCTCACTCAAGATCACGAAGGTATTTTCAAGGCTTGTTACAGGGCTAAGTGTAAAGGTATGGTCATTTAGGCTCAGTGGCTGCTACCTTCATGAAATGTCGTCTGAACATCACATTCTTCCTTTTCTTTAACATTTTTATCATGCTCATAATTCACTCCATTATTCATCTTCACATGGACTACCAGATACCTTATTTATTTTGTCACTTTCATCACTTTATTTTGTACCTTTTTCATTCTTTTTCTTTTATTTTCTTCTTTTCTTTCTCTTCTTTTTTTACATGGAGGGGTTCCATCTTTTTCAAGATCATTTCTCAAAGGGTAATTTTCGCACAACTTGATTTGCCTTCTCTTTTCACCACACCCCAACTTAGGCTTTTGGCCTAAGTTAGCTATTCAAAAAAACCACACTTTATGTGAGTTAAGGGTGAATGGATAAAGAAGGGTCACAATTGTTCAAGTTTCTTCCTAGAAAATGATAAGGTTCAATGGGGTTCAAGCAAGGTTCGCACCATCTCACAAGGTTGGCCACAAAAGAGGTATCATGCAAATTTGTTTCACTCATCAAAATTATTGCCAAAGATCATTTCAAGAGCTTGCATCACTTAATCAACTGGACTAACGGGGAAAATTCAAGGTGTCATAACACACGATATTGAAGGTAAGCTTATCACACAAGGCATTGACACCAATATCAAGTAAGACTCATTCGAGCTAGTGTTCAATCTTCATCACAAAAGACTTCATTCGATAACCGGCTAGTCACAACTAGATGCAAAAAGTCCACATATTGTCTATGCAATTTCATTTGGTCTCATCGTAGCCGCGCATTCATTTTTTTAATTAAGCGCACTATTCGAGTCATTCGTATTGGTCATAATCGATACTCAAATTTGCACAAGAGCAACCACATTTACATATAAAAAATGTGGCAAATTTTTTTTTCAGATGGGTCAAAAACAATTTCTATTCAAAACAAGGAGCCACAAGCTCAAATATCAACAAGATAGAATAAAAACACAATTTAAAACACAAAACCCTATATATGTACACAAAATGTAATCACAAGAGGGAGGTATGGAAATAACTCACCCCACCCATAAAAGAAAAATAGTCATCCGACAATGCAACTAAAATAACCAAAAACCAAGAAAAACAACAGAGAGAGAGGTAAAGAATGATCATGTCTACTTAGTCGCTCCATTTGTCAGGGTAACACTCTGATCTTGGGCATCAGAGATCGTAGTAATAGTAACACCAGCTCCACTAGAGCCTTCCATGGAAGTATTTGTCAGCGATGTCTGAATGACTTAATGTACTATCGTCTCCTCTAAATCGCGTAAGTCCTCATAGATGGTCTCCTCATGAGAATCAACCTGCTCCTTATCCGTCTCCCCCTGTAACTCAGCAGCCGCCACATCATCCATACGCTCATCTCCGGTGGTAGCCAGAGGCATATCAAAACTGGTCGGACCACCCGGAGCCTTAGCTGACTCAAATAGTGAAGTGAAGTCTGTGGACCTCACATAATCCACAACGTTCCTCAAATTAGAAACCTCGTCTTTCAAAATTGTAACCACGGAAGTAACCCCCTGTCCTCTCTCACAATTATCTACTCTCATCATGAGAGCATCAATCGATGTACGGAGGGATATTAATTTGGCTGAAATTGACCCCTCAATTATCCAGGTTACCTCAGCCTTTATTTGGGAAGCCCGCACATCGGCAGAATGGGCTAAGTGCCCCATCTTGAGGAGCATTGCCTGAGTGATCCTAGTAGGGTGGGAAGTACAAGAAGACCCTGGAGCTTGGGAAGGACTGTTAGCGGGTGTACCTAAAGGCCTGGAGGCCGAAGTACGAAAATATGCCTCTGTATGTATGGACTCAACATCAACCTCCAGGGATGCATCCACCGGAGCTGCTCTCTTCCTATCCAGCTCATCCTGCGTGTACTCGGCATGTATGCACCGAATATCGGTGGAGGATGTGGGTGTGACCTCAATGTCCCTCTTCTCACTACGAGGAACTCCAACCCACCGACATAGCTCAATAATAAGCACTAGGAAGGGAAAAGAAGTTTGGAACTTTTTGTCTCTCATGGCCATCTCCTGCTCTATGATCAGCCCCAAGTTTAGCCTTTTCCTTTCTATGATCGACCCGAGAAAGGCTGCATTTGGGTGGCGGAGGAAGGACTCATACTGAGAGGGCACGATAGAGAGGCTATGAACCCAAACAATTATCGAGTTGCGATGTTCAAATCCTTCTTCTCAATGGGGCTCTAGCCTCAATCCACCTCGGGGTGGTGTGAGATATGAGGGGGACTAGACAGCCCTTTAAGTACTCCAGCGTCTGTGATGTAGTCATACCTTCATACTCATGCTCTAACCCTGTGGTGGTGTCAAGTGCAACATTGATATCATCGCAGCTACATCCCACTGTTCTCCCACGTACTATCACGGATGCCACCAGTCTGAAGGTGCTGGCCTTCTTCTTCCATGGGGTACTAGATCATCGTAAGTTGAATAGAACTCTCTGACCCAGGTGGGGATGTATGAGCCTCGAGGCCTTGTAAATATGTCAAACCTATGGAACCGGACTCTGTCCCACACCCAAGGGTACCTTTCCACCACACCATCCGTGGACAGTCTCTTCTCCTCCAGAATGGTCCTCAATCCCTCGGCCTTTAGCCGTTTGAGTAACTGGGGAAGAGGACCCTGCACTGGTAGTGTTGGAACCACCATCTGTGCGGGAGATGGAACGATATCAGCAGATGGATGGGTAGACTCCAAGATCCTAGGCGAATCTTGGCGAACTGTAGCACAAATCTCAGCTCGTCGGGTCTGCAGTGGGTGGTCTTCCTCAGGCTCGGAGAATAAGGTCTGAGAATGAAAAGAATCCCCATCACCGTCAAAGTTGTGTTTCGGTCTCTCAGCTACGAGTGATTTTCCCATTCCCTTGCCTCCCTTTGGAGGTGCTTTCTTGCCCTTCTTAGAAGATGTCATTGCTCCTTCATTGATTACGATGCCCCTTGCTTGTTTGCCAGGCGGCATTCCACTTTCATCCTAGTTAGTCCTAGCCATATCTACAAAACACATCAAAAAGAGTTAGAAAATACTGAAGGAAAATCTCATAATTCAAGTTGCAGAAAGAATCGCTGAAACAATCGGCGAGTTGTCGAGTCACTTTGGTGAGCCAAATCGGTCTCGCCGAAAGGATAAGTGAGAAAAATTTCTACAAATCAGCCAAGTCGGTGACATTCAGGACCCTTCGGCAAATCACCGACACTACTCGGTGGGCTCAGACTAGCTTGCCGAATTTTCCAACATGTTTTAGGAGTTAGGGGTGTAGAAAGGGTGATACTCAGGACCTTTCGGTTAGTCGCTGAGTAAACTCGGCGAGCTCAGGCTTCTCGCAAAAATTTACAGACGCTAACTCAGCCAAATGAAGAAATTAAGGGTGATCAAGGGTGAAGTTGGCGATCCACCAAACCGTTCGGCGTGCTCGACCCACCTCGCCAAACTCCGTGCCAAATTTCAACCATGTTTCCCAAATTCAAGCCCGCAGCCCCCGAAATCAAAATCAAACTACACATTTATGAAATTAGACCCAGACCCAATCGACTCATGCCTCCGAGGTACTCAGACTTCCCCTCGTTTGGCCAAAATTGGCCATTTGATGACTTTTGCCCTTAAGAATGACGTCGAACTCTCCCTGATTGGGAAAAGTACGTCATTTAGTGCAATTGGGGATTACTCAGACTTCACCCAACTAGACCTAACATAAATTAACTGCTACCCAACAATTTATGAATAATTATAATCCACAAAATTTGGCATATCAACAATTCAAGCAATTAGGCAAAATTTTGAAACTAAAACAGTCAAACCAACACATCAAATACAATTTCAACACATGGCCAGCTCACAACAAACCACATTTACTAAATGCATTTGAGTTCAACCACTAATCAACAGTTTGGGGTTTGGAAAACTAACTTTTAAGCCGAATGAAGAATTTGAAATGCTAGGCGGCAATGTAATCCGAATCTGAGCATGAGATCAACACACAAAAAACAAAAAACATAGGAAAATATGTAAAATCCAGTGTGTGGGTCAGAGTGTACAAGGCTACAATGAGGGAATATGAAAGATTTTGAAAATTAGAACTGTTTGGACTTTTAAAACGTTTTAGTTCGTGGCCCATTTGGCGGTGCTAGGAACGCCGAGCCCCTCGGTGATGCACCGAGTAGTGACTTAACTCGCCGAGTTTTATAGGACCTCCAGTCAATTTAGGGGTCCAAACGGTAGATTCAGTCAGGCTCACAAACCTATTCGGTGAGTCATCGATTCATCCATTGGCCGCCGAGTTTTACATACTCCAACCTGATTTTTTGTGAGCCCAATGACGGTCCAAGTCGGGATTGTCGACCTCTTCGGTGAGTCACCGACTAGACTCTTGGCTTGCCAACCTGCACATTTTCAAAGACATCCCACTTTTCAACATGCATAATCAACACCCATTACTAAAAAACAAGCACAAAGCATTAAAAACTTGGGTTGGCTCCAAAGAAGCTCCTTAGTTAATGTCGTGGCACGACGCAAGTACACATTCAAGCTTCATTCCTGGGATTTGCCATAGTATCACTAGGCAACCTCCCTTATTGTCCTAGGTTAAGACGTGAAGGAATCATACCTATTTGGGTCTCCAACTTCTTGATAGAGATTGAATGAGAAATCACCATATGGTTGAGAGTAGATACATCTTCCTTCATTTCTTTCAAAACCTTATCGGACATTTCAACCTTGTTGAGAATGCTTGAAAGCATATCTCTAGTCCAGCCACCCTCAGAATATTTGGGCTTTTGATGCTCATGAGGAGGAACATACATATCCTTCTCCCCTTCTCTTTCCTTCGAAGTGGCGTTACGGTCACACCAATCTCTGTCATGATCTCTTTAGCCTTCATCTCTATTCCAACCTTGTTTTCCACCTTGTCTTGGGTAGTTAGCACAATAACCTCCTCGTTGGTTCTCTAGGAAGTTCACTTCCTCATTGTACAATGCTTCAAATTGGGCTTCATCGGGATTCACTCCACCAATACCCACAACATTTACACTTTTCGTACTAACCCCCATGACATTTGTAGCTAAAATGTCCAGCTGGGTCATCATCTTTGCCATGTTTTGGTTCCTCTCTTGATCTTTTTCAATCAACTCCTTTTTCATTTGAAAGTTGAGAGGAGAGACTTGGTCCTCACTAGCGTACCACGCCATGTTAGTCTTGGTCATGCAGTCGAGGAGTTGGGAAGTTGCTTCATAGGGTAGTTGTGTTATACCTCGGGAACGAGTTGGTCAGCAAATTCTTTGTCCACCTAGTCAAGACTCTTATAAAATAATTGCAGCAACAAGTTGTCAGGCAATCCATGAGTTGGGCATTGCAGCAATAACTTCTTGAACCTCCGCCAACTCTCGTGGATTGGCTCACCCTCCAAGCGCTTAAACCATTGGATACTATCCCTAAGCGTCATCCTCTTTGACGGAGGGAAAAATCGCACTTGGAACACTGTGACCAGCTCCATCCAAGAAGTGATGGATTCTCTTGGCAACTTTACAAACCACTTGCTTGTCTCGTCCATTAGAGAAAATGGGAACAACTTCAACCGGACCGATTCTTGTGATTTGTTCTTGGATGAAAATGGTCCACAGACATCAAAAAAATTTCTGATATGCTCATGGGGATCCTCATGAACTAGACATCCGAATAAATCCTTTAGTTGAAGGAGCTAAAACATGATGCTTGTAATGTGGAAAACAACGTTCCCTTCAGTTGGAGGCAAATGAATGGCCCCAACACCACCCATTTGGACTTGGTCATTAATATTCGGGTCATTGACATCGTTAAGGCTCCCGATATCATCTTGATGGCCCACTTGGCTACCATTACTACCGATTACGCTCCTCTCCTCTACTTAACACAAACAACACAAATTCAAAAACAAAAATAAGTAAATTCTACTATAACTAAAATGAACACAATTCAACTGCACCAAAAGAATTTCAAACAACACCACTCCCCAGAAGCGGCGCCATTTTGATTTAACATTTCAAGCATATTTCATCCAATTCTAGGGTTCAACGATCTTAAATCAGTATAAAACCCAATTAAATGAGTTGGGGTCTAATCCTATAGGGAGCGGTACGTGTTTTAAATTCAAATATGAAGTACAAACATGGCCTAATCATCCATAAGAATATAAATTATTGGTAAAAGACATAATCAAATTAAAGGGGTGAGACGAATGTCAGATGGGGTTTTTGGTTTTATTAATCAACTAGGGCCATTACTAAGGAGCGTAGGGTTCTTATAGGTAGCCTCCACATGGTCCCAGCTATTGAATAGCTCTTCAAGAGGCAAATATGCGAATAAATGGCACAAAGCCACAGACCTACAATGAGGAGATGACTAGAGAGTTATATGCCTCTTATGCTGACACCATCCGAAATTCCATCTCTAAATGGGCCAAGCCAGTAGATCAGCGTCCACTTCAGTCCACTTTGGTGCAGAGTTTCCTAGTCAACATCTTAGAGGCCACCATTAGCCAATTCAGATATGGCCCAGCCCACACTCTTCCTATTAATACAATAGAGTATGACTAGAGGATGGGCATGTCCAAAGTGGGTCTTTGCAGAGAGATGCAGATTAGAGGGAGAAACTTTTGAGGTAGCTGGCACATCATATTGCTGAGGATGGGAAATGCACTAGTGGCTACGTACTCCTACTCTAGGTTTTCGTAAGGTGGCTTTGAGCTTAGCTGCGATGTTCTCCTGGTTATTGGTTTGAAATCAATTGTCCCCTACTTAGGCGAACAATGTTGTAACATGGTACCGGGCTATGATGATAGCAGCCATTATGGCGGGTTTGGAGATTGATTTTGCCAGCATCTTGATCGCGGAGATCCATGAGAGAGCCTTCCGGACCACCACCACTCTGCCTTTCCCATGTTCGATTTTTCATCTCTACTGTGAAGTTTCAGTGCCTATTTGGCATTGTGATAGGTTGCTTGAGTCAACCAAGTCATTGGATAGCGGCCTCATTCAGATGATGCGAACCTTGCTGCACCATATAGAGAGGCACAGGTTGAGGTTCCGCCATTGGGTGCTGATCTTGTTGCTGATGTGGAACAGGTCCAGCATGATGACTCATCCATTCCAGCCCCTACTTATGCAGAGGGTCCACCTTCTACAGCAACTAGCAAGGCCCCGAGCTCATCCCGAGCCACCCCATCTTCAGGGTCTACTGTCGTTTCTCTGGCTAGAGTCCAGATGTTGGAGACCCAGATGTCCACCTTACTGCATCATATCAAGTCGTGGATGCGTCGCTCTATTTCGGAGTCTGAGGAGAGGATGGAGCAAATGATGGTTCGGAAGATTCAAGTCATTCATAAGTGCCTGGATGCTTTGAAGTTGCGAGTCTTGGAGAGGACTGCCCCTACCATAGATGTGTCCACCTTATAAACGGATTTTGCTAGCCTCCGTGTCAATATTGATGCCCTCTTGTCCTCTACTCATATTGTGCTAGAGACTGCCTCTGCAGTACCATAGGATGAGGTGATGATGACTGCCTTATTCAGTGATACTATGCCGCCACCAGATTCTTCTCGTGTTTCTGGGAAGCACCATCACTCCGATCACACTTTTGACACTGATGAGGCTCGGAGATTGAAGAAGAAGGAGCGCCAACAATTTTAGGTGGCTTAAAGGGAGTCTAGACTTGATGAGAAGAGGAGACAACAGTGGGTCCGTGAGATAGATGTTGGCCCATCTAGCATTCCGACCACTACTGATGGTGCTCCCATAATTAGTGAGGGCGCTACTGATGGCGTCCCTATTGTTGATCCAGTAGGCTCCGGGAAACTAAACCAACCCGCTTCTTGAGAGATCTTCGGCACATTTGGTCCACATGATTGCTTCACCCTATGCTTTACTCTTCATATTTTTGTGCATTGAGGGACATTGCACCTTATTTTGTTGGGGGTAGGGTAAATGGATTTTGAGTAATAGAGTGAAGTCTGAGTAACCCAACTTAACATCTTTCTTTGTGCTTTTCTTGCCTGTGATCTTTTTACCCAAGGGACTATTCACTTTTATTTTGATTTGGCATATTTAGGATCGTATGTGTAGAAGCAAGTAGAAGAATGAAAGTATGATGGCATAAAAAGCATGAAATTGATACCCATAGAAAAAAATGTGAAATGTGCTAGATCTATAGTCTAAATGTGTTGGATCTACATATGGCATAATAAGGAACCGGTATGATAGCATGAGTTAAGCTAACACTTGAGCTGGGTAATTCAATAATCTGATAATGAAACAGCGTGCCAAGTGTGTGTGAGAAAAGTTTGAATGTTCATACAGTATATGCCAATCTAGAACTTGCCCCGTTGCTCCTGCTAAGATAGCTAGGCTAGAAGTTGGGAAATGATCACATGCCCTTGTTCAAATAAGTCCACTCAAGTCTAAAATGATTCAACCAAAAGAAATAAATGTCCCCTTTGATCCAAATGTTTGAGCCTAATGTAGACCACTTCTTTCAATACATCTAATTCACCTTCCCTAAAATAATTAGCTGGGCCCCAGTCCCTCCTTGGACATGTGCACCTTGACTTAGGCCAAAAGCCTAAGTTGAGGGTGGCTAATTCAAACATGTTACCTTGATCTTTGCCCTGGTTCGACATAGGATATTATGCACCTCAACTCATGCAAAATACATAAGTTGAGGGTGGCTATGAAAAAGGAAACCAAAAGAAAAATGGTATGAAAAGAGTTTTGTGTTGAAGAGAGAAAAAGAAAAGAAAATATAGAAAAAAATGTGACTTTATTCAAAAGAAGGAAAAAGATGAATGACAAATGTGCTGAAAGAATCAAAGAAAAATGAAGTAAAAGAAAAAGAAGAAAAGTAAAAAATATGAGCTATAAAGTCAAAAGTCGCATCTGTATGAGGAGAGTCAAGGGAAAGAAAAGAACATGAAAATATATCCAAAATTGGTTGAGGAAAGAGGTAAAAAAAACGCCAATGTAATGTCAAGGAGGGAAAAAAGTCACTAAGAAGTACCCAAATGTACTCTACCTGACCCTGAGCCTACGTTACAAGCTAAGAATGTCATATAGTGATCCTAGTGACTAGTTTAGATAGACTAAGCAGTGAAAATAAGGGCAAGCCAATGGTATTGAGAACTAACTGTACTTGAATTCACTTCTGAGCGTGAGTGTTGAATGAATATTTATACTTGAAATTCATCTCTTTTGTGTGAAAAATTATTTCTTTTGAAGTGAGGGCACTAGTTACATTGTTGGAGAGTTGGTACCTTGGTTATTGTGAAAAGTGTATGCGGTGGTGTCGATTTGTCGATCTATATCATGTTTTGATCCACATAAGTTAGCTTGTTGGGTCTAGATGAAAAGATTTATAATAATGTGATGGAATTGATTGAGAAAGCCATGTGATTGCTTGAGTTTTTATGTCTGCTACTACATAGGTGTCGTTCAGAGTGTTAGTGTGTCGCTTGAGGAAAATCAACAAGTCTAAGTTTAGGGTGTTTATATACCGTGAGCTTATGGTATTTTTGATACGTTTCACTTAGAATTTGTGTGTCTTGAGCTGTTTTATTATTAGGAATAAAGTGTTATGTGTAATTTTGGCGGGAAGTAGGCTTAATTGTGGTTGATGAAGATGAGAGCTAAAAAGTGCAAAAGTAGCCACAAACAGAGCCACCCACAGACCGTAGGTCCCTCGACGAATCGTGGATGGGCAGTCATAGGTCTTTGTTTGGAAATTGAGTTTCATTAACTCTAACCACGGAGTACCAGGATGGACGATAGTCTAGTCTACGGATCATAGGTGTGCAAGCGTAGGTGGGCGATCATGGAAGTCTGATATGCGTAGAACCACGGAGTAGACGATGGACTGTAGGTCCACCCACGGTCTGTCCTACACAATCGTCGATGGTGATTTAAGAGGTGAAGGTTCTAGTACATGATGAATTTGTCTAAGTGCTGAGTTGAATTCGACCCACGGTCTGTCCTCCTAGGTTTCTACAAATAGGAATTGTAATCCTCATTTTTGGGGGTTAGACATTATTGTGAACTTCTAGTTTTTGGCTTTTGGGAATTAATTTGCAAACTCTTAGCAATTTGATTTCTGGAATTCGTTTGATACATTTTTTACATTGAATTTCAATTCAAGATTTGGGTTTTCATCTATTCTAACTGTAACTTCATGAATTCTTTTAACCAAAATATTAATTGTGAACTATCAAGCATTAGTAGCTAAATCCACAATTGGGGTTGTGGGAACCATGAGCAAATAACAAAGTATGAATAATAATTAAGTAATTCTTGAATAGTGTTTATGCATGTATTGTTAATCCTTTCATTTAGAAGTCTTTTTAACGGTGGTCAATGTTATAACTCACCTCGTTCCTACTTGATAGACCAAGGAGGTAATGAATGAGAAAAGGATTAAACAACAGAGATATAGTGGACACTATATAATAGTCTAATATCAGTTGGCGTGATGGTGAAAACTAAACCATACATTGATGTGATGACTAATCTAAGGTAAAATTAAGGGTTAGTAAAGCATACATTCGTAGCCGGACCAAGGTGTGTGGTGAAATTTCCTACTTGGAGGACCAATCACTTACGGATACCCAACTTACCAACTTTGCATGTTAAACACTACGAAATGATTACTATTATTAGGATTATTGCGTTAAGAGCTTGTGGGAAACAAATATGCTCTGGTTTCTCTCTCATATTGACAGCTCAAAGTTTGAATCTTGTCTACTTGTTACTTAATCAACAATCTATTACTCTTGTTACAAAAACCCCCTGATTAATTTTCTCAGAAATAGTTTGACTAAAAGGAGATAATAGTGAGTTAAGTTTAAGTATGAACCATATTCCTCGTGGGATCGACCCCAACCTACAAATTAGATTCATTATTTGACAACGATCACTTATACTTCTTTAATAGAGGTGTAATTTGAACGTATTAGAGACCCATGTACATGATCAATTACAGGGTGCATGCTAAGTAAATACTGACAAGTTCAAAAAGCAGTAGGCCAAGATGTGAGCTCAAATTGCAAAATTGGTTGTGAATCCAGTACATGTGCCCACTCCGATAGTGCCAGAGTCTTTGATGAAGTTCTTTAGTGAGCTACCCAACACTCAGTCTCTTGACGACTTTTGGGTGAGCTGCCCAAGAGGAAATCCTGCAAGAGAAAACACAAAGCCGATGATTCTGATGAAGAGCGGCCATTAAACCTCTCTAAGGAGGAACAAAAAAACACAGGAAAGCACGCAAGGAGTCGAGGAGAAAGTCAAGAGAAGAAGTAGTACTTGAGCAACAAAGGAGAGATGTGTTGTTGGCTGACACTTCTAGCTGTGCCATACCACCTCCTAGTGCTACCGGTCCAGCTGATCTAGTGTAGGTTTCTGATAGTGCACCCATTGATAAGGGTCTAACACTGCTCGACTACTGGCTCATAATGCGCCGTAGGTATGACCCCTCTTTACAGCCTTGTACAATTTAGCTTTATTGACTTTGAGGGAAAAGTCCTTTTGTTTGGGGAGGGTGGTGTTAAGCAACCTGCCATTTAGTTGTTAGAATAATGGAGGTTGATGTCAGATAAATTGCGAAATATTCCTCTTTTTGTGTTTTGAACTTTTTGTGAAGTTTTTATCTGTGAGCTGTGCAGCAACTATGTTTTGAGTAAGCCTTTTGTTTTGTCTAAAATGATAACATGTATGACTTTTAATCTGAAATTTGACGGTTAGGCTCTTTGGATGACACCCTAGATACTTATGGACTGAACATTGCTAGTATGGAACATAAATAGGTGAACTAAGAAACTGGAAAATGAAGTTCGGTGTCATGTGTGTGTAAGGTTTGCTTGAAGTCTAACGCTAGGAGCAAAAACTAGAACTTGCCCAAGTAGTCTTGCTAGAATCTGAGAATTACTGGATAGGAAAGGATCAGTAGGTTATTTTTGTTGAGCCCACTAAAAGCCAAAAACAAAAAACAAAACAAAAAAGCATAACACTTGAACCCGATTTGAGCCTGAAACTAAATTTGTTCTTACCCGCTTAATATCGTATCCTTGGGTGTCTGGAGTACGATGCCACAACTCAGACTAAAAGCCAAAGTTGAGGGTGATTACAACCCGAGTAGAAAGGAAAAGTAGAAAAGGAATGTTCACTCAGTCAGCTTGAAAGCACAAAGTATAAAGAACCCGCTTGAACAGGAACACGTGCAATATAAAAAAAAGTAAATAAAAGAAAAGGCAAAATAAAATGAAAAAGAAAATAATTGCTGCTGGGATGTACTGAAATGAAAAAGGAGGGAATCGCTGAGAAAAAGTTATGTACGAATGAAACTTTGGAGATCCAAGTACTAGTCACTAACAAAACCAAAAATCCATTCCCTAGCCCAAGCCTATGTTACAAGCCAATAAAGTCCTAAAGTGATCCAATTCTGGTTGTTAGAAACATAGAGCGTAGAAAGCAAAGGAAAAATGATAGTCTTTTATTGTTAGTGTTAGAGGTTCTTTGAGAGTGTGAACGTAGAATTTATTCTCTATTATCATGTGTGAGGGACTTCTTTGGTGTGAGGACACTGTGGTTACATTTGATAGTTAAATTGGGTTGGCTGATAGTATACATGCATAAGCATGTTCGACTGTGAATAATAGGATGTCATATATTGATCCTTGCATATTAGATAGATGGTTTCGGACACAAGTTGTGGTTGAGACAGTTTTTGCATAGCTTCAAGAGGTTTTGAATGTTTGAGTGACAAATGTCTTGTCTTTCTCATCACTTCAAGATAAGTAATGGTTCTAAGTTGAGAGTGTTGATGTGCTGTGAAATCTTGGCACATTTGATGTGTTTGTTTCATATTTAGACAGGTTCTCACTTGTGTGGAAAATTGGAAAAAGAATCAGAAAATGAGTGATCTCGAGGAAGCAACACAGAGATCAGTACGAGCTGTCATAATGCCCATGGTGCTGAAGTAGTGAACTTGGAAATACAAAACTCCAAGTGAATACCACGGAGCCCTAGATGGGCCGTGGTCCTCTTCATGACCCGTGGTGATGATCGTGATGGATTTTGAGTGAGAAGGCATCGAGGAGCTTAATGGGATTTTACCAAGTGAAGACCACGGACACCCAAACGGGCCGTCATGTCTATAACTGTCTGTGGTGTTGTCCGTGGTACATTTTCAGTTCACAGGCTTTGACAAACCAATTTTGGAACAATTAAGTCAGGATCACGAAGGGCTTTGACAGGTCGTCTAACTGGCCATGGAAAGCTGTGACAATTTAGCTCTACTTCTAGTAGGACTTTTTTGGGGCTGATTATTTGAATTAATTAGGTTGTATTTTCACTTTCTCTCGTGATATCTGGAACGACCGACTAGTTTCTAAATATTCTTGACTTTGGTTTTCATCGATTAACATTGAATCCATCTTCGGAGTTGGATTTTAGTTTTTTGAATATCAAGCATTCGTTGAATTTGCAAACTTTCGTAAGTGATTTCTCTTAATTTTTTCATTACAAATCTTTGTTTGTAAAACCATGAGTGGCTAAACACCACAACTAGGGTTGTGGGAACTATGACGGAAATCTTTGTGTGGATTCGCAAAACGAGTAGGATATGATTTGTATTTGCAATATATAACTCAACCTTCGTTATTAATTTGTTCTAATGAGTGCATGCATTAGAATCAGCCTATGTCTATCAATTGTTCGAGAGAAAATGGATAGTTGGGGAGAAGTTGAGTGTAATCTGATGAAATGGAGGTAGAGTTCAAGTTCGAGAGAAGAGAACTTTAACATCATTGTGTGCGAGGGTAAAATCTGCTAACAATCGAGGACCGAGAGGATTTTAGTGGAAGTTATCTAACTAAACTGAGAAGTGTTAGATATAGTTAACTCGACTATAATTTGCAAAGAATAAATTACCTGAAACCCGTTGATAAACTAACACTAGATTGTAATGTCATGGGAAATACAACCCAGGTTTCATTCACTTATCAATACAACCATGAAATCAATACTCTGTTAATTGTTAATCTGAATTTGGTTTAACAATATTGGTTACTTGAACTGGGCAACTAAACCTATTTTACCTTCTGTAATTACTTTCTCTAGTAAATAATAACAACATTTGGATAAACGCGACGGTGAAATCATTTTTGTAAAGAATTCTTTGTGGGATTGACCTCAACTTACGTTGAGTTCTATAAATTGACTTCGACCGTTTATACTTCTTAATTGAAGTGCATGTTCGGAATCATGCATCCAAACATCTGTCACGTGCCTCAATTGTGTGGTGTTATTAAATGTGTTACATAAGCCAAAAGTTGTATAAAATTACACAAAAATAAGTTTGAGGGGGGGGGGGGGGAATGTGACCTTAGTTTATTTAAGGTGTGTTTATGAGAATTCAGTCACAGTCTAGGAGGTACTTGTGTCTTATCCAATTTAAAGAGTGACTAACTTTCAGTAGTAATCATAAGAAAGTTTACATCCACTATTCAAAGGAACTTATACTTTATCATTCATTTTATAATTTCTTACTTAATTTTCTCATTTAATAATATTCACAATATTTTTTAGAATACATAATAAATGGGAGGTAAATATATATTTATATATATATATATATATATATATATGTCCTCACATCATAGTAACACTCGTTTAAGAAAATATATAAATATAATTTAAAGGGACGAAAAAGAAAAGGCCGCTAGAATAAGAGGGAGATGTGTTTAAAAATTCTGAATGAAAATTGAAGGAGCAAGAGGACAAAGTATGAGTCTTTAGCTCAAAAAAGACAGAAAATCTTAACAGTTTCCACATAAATTATATTTTCATGTTGAAAATCCAAAAAAGAATTAGGAGCTAGCGAAAGAATACCTTGCTCAAGTTTCACCTTCAAAGGATGAGGTGCTTTCAGTTTGCCGGAATTACCTAGGCAATTAATGACAAAATTCATATCAGGAAGAAAACAATTCCAACAATATTTAAGGCCAACAACCAAAGAACATGACAAAAATCACACTTGTATTTGAAATTCTAACCTTTGGAAGATGATACTTCATCTTATACATTAATTTCTGTAGAATTGGTATCGAGCAATACTAGACAAGGTTAGACATCAAGGCGTCAGTAACATATATTCAAGCAACAAAAGAATGATTGAATAACACATATTGTAACAATTAGATATGATTTGTACAGATGCCACAGTTGTCATTACACTTGGAATTTTAAGGCATCTCAATGATTAGGAAGTTAGAAAAGTTGTAGTTTTGCTCAATCTTACAATGCTTCAAACACAGCTTGTGAAGTCTTGCTACTTGTCACACCCCAAGACTACCCCCTTGACATAACACGGGACATAGGATCACGAGTGACCCAAGCTAACCCTGTGTCTGGCATATATCAAGTATACTGAGAATAACTGGATAAAACCTATACTATACCGAAGCTAAAACAATGGATAACTGAAAGTGGGGAATACCCAATTATTCTGAATGTATAAAACATACTAAGAGTTTAATAACAACTGAAAGATTACACTTAACAGTTCAAGCTGATTCCACTACTATGTCTGAATAGACTCTAACAGAGTTGAGTTACTGGGACACACCCCCAGCTAACTCTAACAAAACTAAAAACTAAATGTAAATACTAAAATGAAAGCATGTGTATTATCCTCGGAATATGAGGACTCACCACTGAAGCTGCTGAATGCGGACCAAGAATCGATCTAATCATGATCAGGATGCTAAGTAACTAAACCTACATCAAGAAATGATGTAGCACAAAATATGCGTCAGTACTTGGAATTTACTAAGTATGCATGATATATGTACTAAGCTGAACAAATATATGTAAGCTGAATAAAGCATAACAGAGTAGTGACATAAACTTAGTAGAGATATAGCTACAAAAATATAACTAAAAAGTTAAATTGAATGCAATGACCAAGTACTAATCATGAAAATGACATGTTCAACAGAATGCTGACATACATACTGAAAACCTTGTCAAATGAACTGCGAGTTTGACTGTGGGAGCTACCATTAACCGACATAAAACCATGTGAGCTAAACGTGGAGTCGGATGTATATGTCCCATCGAGAGGACGCAATATACCTTGCAAGTGGTATAAATGCATGAGCGACATGACCACTAAATTTAATGCCCAACAGAGGGGACATATAATCCCACGGGGGCACGTAGTTCTGGGACTATGAGGGTACGCTGAACCCTAGTCTAACTCGGTGCTAAGTCTACTCCCAACTGAATATGTATATGACACAAGGAATTAAGCAACTTTCCAAGAAACAAGTTGTTTCAATTTAGGTTACTATAACAACTAAATAACTGTATATATCCCAGGTTTTAGAAACCCTGGGTCTAAACAAGATATGGAGAATTAAGGAACTTACTGAATTTTAGGAACGTAGAGGATGAAAGGAATCCACTATTGGAATCCCACATACCTGGTGTGACGAAATCTAGGGAAACTTTCTGACTGTTCTTGAGAAAACTGCTGCCTCTTTCTTCTCTTTTTGCTCTATGCTTTTGTTGATTATTGGTAAATAAAGGTTTTAGATAGGTTGTGACTAAATTACTAGGCTTAAAATGAGTAAAGTGACGAAGTTTCGGTATTAGACGATGTAATTTAAATGTCCAAAGCATAGGGGAAACACAAAAAATAACCATGAGTTAATAACTAACTAAGTCATCGACAGACCCTGACCAACGAATCGTGGATGATTGACGGTCCATCCTGGCAGGGCATCGGTTGGTGTCTAAGACTAGGTGTTAGGGGTTACGATCCACTGACCCTGGACCACAGACCGTGGTCCTACCTATTGTTTGTCTGTCCTGTCTGGGTCATATTTTTCCTTGGAATTCTGGGTGGCCAACCACGAACCATACCTACAGTCCGTGGTCCAAACCACGGGCCGTGCTTTGGACTCCGTCGGTGGAACTCGTAAAAATTCATAAATCTTCTATTGCCTCATTCTCTAATTTGGGGAGTTGTATTATCTCCCCCTTGGAAACATTCATCCTTGAATGAAGTTTAAACAAGATGAGTGTGGAGGGAAGGAGCTGCAATCTCTACCACTAAGTACTCAGAACTATTATTTAACCGAGCTTAGTATCTTGTTCATGCAAATATACTAAAATGCAAGGATAAATGAAGCAACACGTAACTAAGACTGAATTTACACAGGAGCAAACTGAGAGACTGGAGAGGAGCTATTACCTCAACTTGAAACAGAATCGAAAGGGAAGAGGTAAGGATACTTGGCCTTCATGGCTGCTTCTTTTTCCCAAGTAGCTCCCTCTACGGACTAATTGCTCCACAAAACCTTCATTGAAGCTACTTCTTTATTTCTCAACTTACGAACCTGATGGTCAAGAATTTCAACTGGCACTTCTTCATAAATGAGACTATACTTCACAGCCACACTCTCTAATGGTACTATTCATGTCAGATCACCGACACACTTCTTCAACAGGGAAATGTGAAAGACTGGATGCACCGCTACTAATTCTGCTGTCAACTCTAACTCAAAGGCTACATTACTAACCCTTTTCAGGATTCTGTAAGGACTTCCATATCTAGGACTGAGCTTCCTTTTCTTGACAAATTACATTACTCCCTTCATAGGTGACACCTTCAGGAAAACCTAGTGAATGATTTTGACCTCTAAGTCCCTTCTCTTCACATCTGCATAGGGCTTTTGACGACTCTGAGCTATCTATAGTCTATCTCTGATATATTGAACTTTCTCCATTGCCTCATGAGCTGAATCTGGCCTTATCAAGTCTTCTTCACCTATTACAAACCAACCAATCAAGGACCTGCATCTACGCCCATATACTGCTTCATACAGGGCCATCTGAATAGTGGATTGAAAGCTATTATTATAGGAAAACTCTATGCGTGGAAGGTTATCATCCCAACTACCCTTGAAATCGATAACGTAAGCTCTCAACATGTCCTCTAAGGTCTGAATGGTACGTTCTACCTAACCATCCGTATGTGGATGAAATCTTGTACTGAAATTTACCTAAGTACCAAGACCTTTCTGAAACGATTTCAAGAAAGGAGAGGTAAAGTTAGGACCTCTATTTGAGATGATAGACAAGGGGACCCCATTCAACCTGAATATCTCATGGATGTAGAGTTTGGCATCGTCCTGCGCTGAATCTGTAGTCTTGACTGCCAAGAAGTGAGCAGACTTTGTAACTCTATCCATTATCACCCAAATGGATTCCTGTTGTCTGCGAGTACGAGGTAATCCTGTAATGAAGTCCATGTTTATCACCTGCAACTTCCATGTAGGAATGTTAATCTCCTGAGTCATATCTCCTGGTTTCTGATGCACTACCTTAACCCGTTGACAATTAGGACGCTTAGCCAAAAAATATGCTATATCCCTCTTCATGTCGTTCCTCCAAAAGTCTTCCCATAGATCATGGTACATCTTAGTGGCACCTTGATGAATGGAATATATGGATTTATGAGCTTCTGTAAGGATGTGCTGCCTCAACTAACTCACGTTGGGAACATAAAAGCGACGCTGGTAACGAAGCACACCATCTCCTCCTTGGGAGAAAACTTGAACTTTCTGCTGATGGATCACACTTTTCAACTAAACTAATATAGGATCACTATCATGTATTTCCTTAACCCCTGCTACCAATGAAGATTTTGATCTATTCTGAACTAGCACACCACCATCTGACATGTCTTTAAGGCCAACTCTTAAGCGAGCAAGTCGGTGAACATCTTTGGCTAGCTCTTTCCTTTCTTTCACAACATGTGCTAATTCACACACAATGGTTCACAATTTAAAGCTCCGGAATCAAATGTAACGCTCACACTCACAAAAATGAACACTGTATGATTCCACCCATAGGTTTGCCATTATTTTCCAATCAACAATTGTTTCAGCTCACTCAAGATCAAAATGGTCTTTCAAGGGTTGTAACGGGGTTGAGTGCAAGGGTATGGTCATTTAGTCTCAATGGCTGCATTCCTCATGAAATATGGTGTGAACAACACTTTCTTTCCTTTTTTTCATCATTTTTATTCGTGCTCACAAGTCACCCCATTATTCACTTTCCATGGACTATTGGAAACCCCATTTCTTTTTGTATTTTCACAACTTTATTCGACGACTTTTTTTTTTATTCTTTTTCTTTTTCATTCTTTTCTTCTTCTTTTTTATATGGAGAGGTTCCATTCTTATCAAAACCATGGGTCAAAGGGGACTTTCTTGCACTTCTTGATTTACCTTCTCTTTTCACCACACCACTAAGTTGGCTATTCACACAAACCACAAATCATGAGGATTATGGGTAATTGATCAAGAAAGGTCACAATTTCATCAAGTTTCTTCTAAGAAAAGGCTCAGGCTCAAAGGGTATTCAAGCGGGGTTCACACACTCACAAGGTAGGCCACAAAAAGAGATATAATGTCAAATTGTTTCACACTCTTCAAAGTTGCCTAAGATCATATCAAGAGATTGCATCACTTAGTCAACCGGAGCAACGGGGCAAATTCTAGGTGTCATCACACATGATTCACCATAAGCTCATCATACAAGGCATTGACACCAATGTAAAACAAGAGTCAACACTTTCCCTAGAGTGCAATGTTCATCACAAGAGACTCAATTTGATACTTGGCTAGTCACAATGAGATGCAAAAAGTTCACATATGGTCTGTGTACCTTCTTTTGGCCTCATTGTAGCTGCACATTCATTTTTGTTCGATTATGAACACTATTCAAGTCATCGGTATTTATCAAGATCGATACTCAAATTTGCAAGAGAACAACCACATTCAAACACAAACAAGAGGTCGCACAATTTTTTTGGAAGGGTCCAAAAATCATTTATCGCTAAAAACATGGAGTAACAAGCTCAATCATCCACAAAAACAGTATAAAACACAATTATAGCTCAAAACCCAAATATATACACAAAACATAATCACAAAAGGTGGGCCTCACCCTACCACAAATAAAAATCATTTGTCCTCAAATGGAAGCAAAAATATCCAAAAGTAAAAATAAAGTAAGATAGAGAGGGAGGTAAAGAAGGGATCCTATCTACTCACTCACTCCATCTGTCTGGGACTCAGTGCCGGAGGTAGTGCTCGGGACTTGGGCATCAGTGCCCAGAGTCACCTCAAAAGGACCAGCTCCTAGTCCATGGATGTCTCGGTCAGCAATGTCTGGATCACTGACTGTAAAATAGTCTCCTCTAGATCTGGCAGCTCTCCATAAATGCTCTCCTCCCTTATCTTTATCTACTCCTCATCGGTCTCTGCATCCGACTCATTAACTGCTGCATTATCCCTATGCATATCTCCGGTGGTAGCTGGAGGAGTCTCTGAAGTCTTAGGGGTGTCCAAATCATCTGCAGCCTCCAGTAATTAAGTGAAGTCGGTAGACTTTAGATACTCTACGTCCTTCCTCAAATCTGTTACTTCGGCTTCCAAACCCGTCACCTCGGAGGTGTCCCCCTACCTAACATCACAAACCTCTACTCTCGTGGTGAGAGTGTCAATAGAATTCTGGAGGGGGGTCAGTGCAACAAAAATAGTAGCCTCAATCATCCAGGGAATAGATCTGTCTAGCCAGGTCACCCTCACATTAGATGAATGGACCAAATGCCCCATTTTCAGGATCATCGTCTGAGTAATCTTGGCTGGCTGGGACGAGGTGGAGGTACCAGGGACCTTTGAAGGAGTAGAAGAGACAGAAGTACCTGAAGGCTCGGAGGCCGTAGTAGGCAAAGATGCCTCTACAAGTATAGAATTAACGTCCACCTCCGGGGATGTATCCACCGAAGCTGCTCTCCTTCTGTCAGCCTCCTCTCGAATGTACTCAACCTCAATGCGCCAGAGGTTAGTACAGGAAGATGGGGGTAACCTCAGTATTTCTAGTCGGATCCCTACGGAATCTAGAACGTCGTCATAACTCCGTGATCAATATTGGAAATGGTAGAGAAGTTTCCCTCTGCTTGGCCCTCATGGCCATCTCTTGCTCAATGATAAGTCCCATGTTGATGCTCTTCCTAGAAATAATCGACCCAAGGCAGGCCACCTTAGAATGACGGAGAATAGACTCATTCTGGGAAGGGAAGGGCTGCTGATGAATCCAAACCAATAATGTGCAACTACACTCAAGTCCCTCTACTCAATCGGGACTTCTGCCTCTATCCACCTCGGGGTGGTGTCTGAGATGAGTGGCGCCAGCCAGCCCTTAAGCTCATTCAATGAAGATGTGGCAGTAGTCAGGTTGGGGTAGTCAAATTCATACCCCCAGTCAAGTACAGTGTTGAAGTACTCGTTATTGCATTCAACCTCCTTACCCCGGAGCAACAACCGACTTAACCATTCTGAACTCAATGGCCTTATTCTTGCTTTTTAGAACCAATTCGACATACGTTGTATAGAACTCCCGGACTCATGAAGGAATATAGGGGCCTCGGGGCCTAGTGAACTGCTCGAATTTGTGAAAGTGGAGGATGTCTGTATCATCTGAGAATTTTCTCTCAAGGCCATCTGTAGATAATAACTTCTCATCTAGGATCGTTCGCACTCCTTCCCCTCTCGACCTGTTGTGAAGCCTATGAGGAGGGATGACTGGTGGCAGAGGAGCCATAGGAGGTGTCGGAGCTGACACTGAGTTTGCTAGTGTGGGGACTGGAGGCACTCTAGCTGAGTCAGGGCGAGATCTAGCCCAAAGCTCAGCCTGTCGGGACTGTAAAGACTGGTCTTCCTCAGGCTCAGATAAAGCAACCTGGGAACTAGTAGTCACCATGTCCGATGTGGGCCTCATTCCCTTGCCTTTGTCTCCCAGTGGAAGCTCTTGCTTTCCTCTTTTTGGAGGATTTGATCCCCGACCCTTCATTGATTGTGATGCCTTGTACTCTTTTCCTAGGTGGCATGTCAATGTTGGTCCGTACCATGTATGCAACACATAAAAAAGAATTATAAAAATTTCATTCAAAACCACAGCAAAGTAGTTGCAGACAGACTCGCCAAACCGTTCAGCGAGTCACCGAATCACTTTGGCGAGCTAGATCGGGCTCACCAAAAAGATTGGCTCAAAATTCTCAAAAAAAATTGGCATGTCGACAATGGGAAAGTCTTTCGGTGAATCGTCGACAACATTCGGCGTGCAAGGATTAGCCCGTCACAAGTTACAGTGCAAAAAGGGTTCAAGGGTGCAGACAAGGGCGATCAAGAAAACTTTCGGTTAGTCGCCGAGTGCCTTCGGCGACCTTAAGTTTCTCACCGAAAGTTACATAAACAAATTACTAATTTAGCATGAAATTAAGGGTGAGATAGGGAACTACGGTAACTTCCGAGTGGTTCGACGAGCTCGACACTGCTCGCCAAACGATCGAACGCGCTTACTTTCAACCCAACTTCTCAAATTCAAACCTACATCCCCTGAAAATAATATCAAAACATGCACTTATCAGTTTAAACTTATACCCAATACACCGATTACCTCGGGATACTCAGAATTCTCACGATTTTGCCAAATTTGGCCATTTGACGACTATTGCCCTTAAGAGTGACGTCATCCGCTCTATCATTGCGTAAATTACATCATTTGGCACAAACACGGGTTACTTAGACTTCACCCGACTAGACTCAACAACATGAAAGCATAACCTCACAAGATTTAATCAATTTTGAGGCACAAAATTACGGGAATTCCCATTATAGGCATTACGAGCAAGAATATTAAGTTCAAAATAGGCATACACAAAAACAATTAAGATCAGAGAGGCCCAGCACACATCACGAAGATAAGATGATTGCAAATGAGTACAAATTCGATAAAAATAAACTCGGGGTTCAGAAAACCAACCTTATATGCCGATTAAACAAGATTGAAATGCTAGGTGGCAAAGTAATCCACTCCAAAAACACAATCAACAACTAAAACACTCTAAAAGTTCAAGAAAACATACAAACTAATGTGCGGGTGTGAGTTTGGGAAGATTAAAAGTGAGGGAAAGTGAAAGAGTTGGAAGCTTAAACCTTTGGCCTTTAAAAAACCGTCCAGTTCTCATCCATTCGACTACATTAGTCATGCTCGCTGACCAACTAATTGACACGCCGAGTGGTCACCTACCTCTCCGAGTTTTACATGACCTCAAATTAGTGTAGGGGTCCAAACAACGGACTAGATCGCGATCACCGACCTGGTCGGCGATTCACCAAATTGCTCCTGGGCTAGCTGCCTTTTACAGACTCCAATTTAAAATTGTCTTAAGTTTAACGGCGGTCTAGGTCGGGCTCGCCGACCTCTTCGGTGACGCACCAACTGGACCTTTAGCTCACCAACCTACACTTTTCAACCACTTTCCACCATTTGATATGCACATTCAACACACCATTATTTCAAAAATAAAAAAAGAAAGAAAATTAAACATGGGTTGGCTCCCAAGCAGCGCCTTTTTTAATGTCATGGCACGACGCAAGTCCACACTTAAACCTCATTGTTGGGGTTAGCCATAGTATCACTAGGCAAACCCCCTTGTTGTCTTAGGTTCAAATGAGATGAGATATCACCCATTTGTTTCTCCAACTGCTTGTTCGATACTGAAAGGGAGGTAACGGTGTGGCTAAGGGTCGACACATCATCTTTCATTTCATTCAAAATCTTGTCTGACCCCTCAACTTTGTTGAGAATATGAGAAAGCATATCCTCAAACCGACCACCTTTCGAATCCTTTGGCTTTTGGTGCTCATGGGGAGGCACATACCTATCCTTCTCTCCATCTTTCCAATTTGGATTTCGGTCCCTCCATTCTCGATATCGATCTTTCCAATCTTCATCCCTGTTCCAACCGTGGTTACCACCGTACCTCGGGTAGTGTGAACGATAACCACCACATTGGTTGGCTAGGAAATTCACTTCTTCATTATACATGGCCTCAAACTTAGACTCATCTGGATTAGTACACCCGACACCCACGACATTGACACTATGAGCACCAGCTCCCCTGACATTTTTAGACAAAATGTCAATTTGTGTCATTATCTTGGCCATCTTCTGGTCCATTTCTTGGTCCTTCTCGATCTGTTCCTTGGTCAATTTGAACGTGAGAGGGGAGACCTGGTCACGGGTATACCACGCCCTGTTTATGGTAGTCATGACATCCAAGAGCTGAGCCGCTATCACATAAGGTTGGTTCATCAAACCTCCCGAAGAAAGTTGGTCAGCAACACCCTTATTTACTGAGTCAAGACTCCGGTAAAAATATTGCAGCAACAAGTTATCAGTTAAGCCATGAGCTGGGCATTGAAACACCAACTTTTTGAATCACAGCGAAGTTTCATGAATTGGCTCACCTTCTAAATGCTTAAAGCTCTGAATGATGTCTCGAAGAGTCATCATCTTCGAAGGAGGGAATAATTGCACATTAAATGCAGTGACCAATTCCTCCTTCGAAGTGATTAAATCACGTTGCAATTCAACCAGCCACTTACATGCCTCTCCCATTAAAGAGAACTGGAACAACTTCAACCGGACCGACTCTTGGGAGATGTTCTTGAAGGAGAACAGTCCACATACATCCATGAAGTTTCTAATATGCTCATGGGGATCCTCATGAGCCAAACCACTAAACAGCCCCTTCAATTGCAAGAGCTGAACATAGTACTCGTGATGCGGAACACCACATTCCCTTTGGCCGGAGGCAAGCGAATGGCACCAATACCACCCATAAGATAGGGGTCATTAGCATTAGGCTCGTTGACATTGTTGAGGTTTCCAATGTCATCATGATGGCCTACTTGGCTGCCATTGTTGTCGTTCACACTCATACTTCCTGCTTCAACACAAAAACAAGCAAAACAAAACTAAAATTAAGTAAAGTATCACTATAACTAACAAGAACAAAATTCAACTTAACTAAATATTCTCAAGTAACACCACTCCCCGGCAGTGGCGCCATTTTGATAACAAACGTTTCAAAGACACTTCATCCAATACTAAGCATCAACGATCGTTAGTTATAATATAACCCAACTAAGTGAGTTGGGGTCGAGTCCCAAGGGAGTGGTACGTATTTGAGAATCAATAGAAAAGAATGAATACGCTCAAGTCAATCATAGGTAAAAACATTTACGAATAAAAGCATGGTTCAAGTTTGGGGTGACACAAGTGTCAAATAATAGGGGATTTGGTTTCAAATATCAGCTACAATAGCAAATAACATGAAAATAACAAGTATGGAGACGGGTTCTTGGGATGTGATTGGATTATGGGCTAAGGTAGACAGATCGGTGATTATAATTATTAGTGAATAGCTATAAATCAGTGAATAAGCTAGACTTTAGTGGGGATAAATTTTCTATTGAACAATTTACCCTGAATCAAATTGGTTTCTCTCGTACACCAATACGCAACAATTAAGAACAGTCTTCGCTTTAGTCCATTCACTCTCTCGAACATAATGTGTGGAAAAGGGTTTAGGGTTCACTCTCTCGAGCTGAACCCATGACAACCCATTACCCACAGACCATCAAATCAGTAATCTTAGTATTGAAACCTCTCTCTCTCGCAAGCCAAAAACACGAAGGTAGAGTTGCATTTGCAACTACAACCCTTTAGATTAAGCCATAATTACTGAATGAAACAACTTTTAAACAGCATTTACACTGTCAATTAACAATACCCAGCAGCTAAATCAACATATAATCACATAATCACACCCCCAGAATTGGGGTTTTAGCTAGACATCATAAAAAGATAGAAATCGTTACCAAATTGTGTTTCCATCAACTAGGTACGATTAATATTTTCTTTACAAAGATCTAAGATAAAGAATCTTCAACACCCACTTCCAATTTCTCAGAAATGGAAATCTTCAAATCTTCAAAGCTAAGGAAATATTGTCTCCAAACTCAGTTCTCAGCCTTCTAACTTAAAAACTGAACAATAATGAAAACTATTGAATGTTGGATGCTAAACTAAGAATATAAAAATATATTTATAGTTGCCAAATATGTGTTGCGAAGGACCATTCGGCACAATAAGTTGGGATCGCAAATCCACTCGGCTATCCTTCCTTTTGTCAATTCCATCCCCTTTTTGCTTTGGCCTTCAGCACTTTCAAGCTCTGTAACATTGGGCGATATAGCACTGCATCATGGAACCGTTCGGTGACTCGCTGACTGCTCTTTTCTATTGCCAACTTGATTTTCTCCTTTAAGGCTTGGCACACTAGAACATTAGGCGAGACGATAGTCGTTCGGTGACTCGCCCAATGGTTTAGGTGATCCTCAGGCCTTCTTTTCTTCGTTCTTTCAGCTGCCTTGTTCCTTTTTGCTCATTACTGTCCATGCTTTGTTCCTCAATCCAAATACCTGAAAATCAAGGATTTACATCAGTTATTAACACAAAATATGCATTTGAGGACACTAAATATATTAAAATAAAGCCCTAAATGAGTCCAAATCATGGACTCATCAAAGCCATAGTAATTTCTCCGTGTGGCTCCGTAGCTGAAATTTTGGGAACGTATAAATGCAATTTTCAAAAGAAGAAAAAGGAGTTTTGGAGTTTTTGAGAAGTTCCCACATTGTCGAGTTCTGGGTTTTTTATCCTCAACATTCTAAACACTGTTTTTACACCTTTTGAGTAGAGATTTAGGGTTGTTTTTTATTTTGAGCTTTAATTGGAGCATTTGAAGACTCGTAGATTGTTACCTAATCTGATGGAGAACATAATTGGTAACAAGTTCTTGCTTTTTATGATGTTCAGCTAAAAGCCCCATTCTTGGGGTTGTGATTATGTAATTGAATCTTTCAATTAGTTTTTGGGTGTTAGTTTTACGGATTTTATTGTTGATTTGAAGTGTGTTCAATTAATAGTTGTGTTTTAATTGATGAATTGAAGTTGCAAATGCAATTCAAGTTAAGCATTCTGAGCTTGCTTGATAAAGAGGTTTGAGAGTTAAAATGATTAATTGATGCTTATAGTGATTGGGTTATTGCAAACTTAGCTTGATAAAGTGGGTCTAAATTCAATCCTACTAATCTAGCTTGAAAGAGTAGATTTATTGAGGTATTGGGCTATTTATATGTGTTATGCTTGTTGAGGTTCGAGAGAACTCGCTTGATTCGTGATAGTTGATTGACAAATGGATATAGCACCTAAATCTTAGCCTACCAACTAAGATTCAACGACTTTAAGTAAATAATAATCACCTATTTTGTGAAATTGGCATTCAATTGATCACACTCCCAAGAACTCCCCTCTACTTGTGTACTCCTGGTTGTTTCACTCAAATCCCCGATCTGACATTAATTGTCAACCCCTTGCCATTTATTTTATTGTTTTGAAAATGTCTACTTCTACAAACGATTAGAACACTGTTTCACTTCATAATTGAATTATTTACCGTATGACTCCATGTGGGATCGACCCCAACTCTTACTTGGGTTTATACTTGTTAGCGACCGCCTACCCTTAGGGATGAAGTGTAGTTGAGCTTTATCAAAAAATAATGCCACTGCTGGTAAATTGGTGATTACAATTCTTTCATTGAAGTTTAGTTGTGAAAAGATTTTGTTGTAGTTGAATCAAAGTATATTTGTTCGTTGTTTGCTGCTCTTGAAAAGGTGAAGAAATTTGTTTTAACGTTAGCAATACTAGCCAACTTGGGCACAATGATGCCATCGTCAACTTGCACAATGTCAATGAAGATCAGTTGGGAAGTGCAGCTGCTATTCAATTGCCTCCAATTGTAGGCAATGCAGTGTTTCATGTGACTAGCACTATTTTGCTGTTGTTACAAATGAAGGGTCTCTTTTGGAGGTCTTGCTACTGAGGATCCTCATGACCATATCTGAAACTTTGTGTCACGACCCAATGGTACCCCGTATATGTAACAAGTCACATAGAACCCCGAAAGGCACCATGTAAACCACTTAGTATATAATAACATAAGCATAGAACAATAAAGAGTAAAACTGCATTTTAAGTCCATAATTTTCATAAAGGAACGCGGAAGTCTAGACTTGTCTCAATTAGACATCTAATATAATAGTCGAATCAAATAGGGTCAAATCCCATACAACATAATCCGAATGTCAAATACAAAAATGAAACTACTAAATGACAATATTCATCCTCGAATCATGAGGACTCGCCAACAAGCGAGGAGAAATGATCAATTCCAAGCTCTAGCCACAATGGGGACCACCTTGAGAACGGAACCCTACACATAGAGAAAATGTACGAAACTATGGGTTAGTACAAAACTGCACTAAGTATGATAGCCATGCATAAAATCATGAAAACATGCTAAAGGGACATTTTAGTTGAATGCATGCAATTTACTAAGTTAAAGCATAATTTTGAAGATAATAGAAAAGCATAAGTCATAAGCATAATCAACTCATAGATCATCATATCATAAAAGGAACATACCATAAATACCCTCAAAGCATACTTCTGCAATGCACATATATGATCTCATAATCCCACCCACACTAAGTAAAGCTTCTTGAGTAACTATAGTTCATAATTCATCTTCTTGTCCATTCTATCATAATGGGGATATAAGCATTAAATGACATCGACCATATGAGCTTATTATGGAATCCGGTGTCTACCCCACACCGAAAAGGGGTTGTCCTACTTTCCTAAGGTAGAACCATACTCTTAGCTTAGGTGGATCCACTAGCTAACTACCTATGTGGGCTCATAGTTTATGGGATGAAGAGATTGCTACTAGAAACCCGGACTCAACTAAGGTAGAAGGTTTCCATCTCATGAGATACATACTTTGGGAAGCCGGACTCAACTAAGGTAGAAGGAACCTATATGGAAAGCCGGACTCAACTAGTGTAGACACTTTCATTGGGAAGCCGGACTCAACTATCGTATAAGCTTCCATCTGAGATTCATATCCACTCTGTTCTAAGCATTAATTCTCAAATATTACATATTAAGTATTGACTTAAGTTCATATTCATGGTAGAATGTCTTGACATTCAATCCAACATAATTCATACTATAGCTTATAGATTCAATAGGTGAGAATTGGCTTTCAACCTTAGAATCATCATATTGTGAGAAAACATTTCACATCATATCATATTCATAAATAAGTGTGTACATGAGGATAACCTTCCAACAACACAACAATTAGATCATAATCATAATCACTTTACTCTCACAGTGTTCATAAATCATATACATAAACTCATAGTCATACTTAATTCTCATACTTTGCCCTTCAAGGACCATAGATCATATTCAGTCAACACATCTAGAATTACTACACTAGACATGGATAATAACATGATTCAATTAGTTCAATTACTATAAGCATAATTTCATAATACTCTTCTTTCTACAATTCACCCTTTCACATGGTCATAAATTGGGAATATTGGGATTTCATGGATTCTTGGGAGATTTCATCATAAAACTATAATAAATCATCAATTCAATAATAATATAAAGTGATTAAATCATTAGAATAATATTTGAAAGGAATCCATGACTTGGAGTAAAACCCTAACTCTTTTAGGGAATTTCTATCTTTGAAATTGAGTTTTGGAGGGACTCCATGGATGAATTCTATCCATGGATGAAGGACTACCATACCTTGGTGGTGAATCCCCACAAAATTGAGAAGAAAACCCTTTCTCTTTGAAACCCTAAGCCCCAACATCCTTCTTCTTCTTCCTTGAGTTCTATTGAGAGAATTTTTGGTGAAGCTGAGTTCTTTTGGGAATTCAGAAATAATGATTTGGATGAGTTAGTTTAAGGGTCTAAAAGGCTTATAAAGGTGTTTAATAATAGGCTAAAATGACCTCACTTAATATTAATTAAAAAAAGGAAAACCCTAAAATACCCCTAGAGTAAACTGCCAAAAAGTAGTTTCAGGTCACGACCCTACTGCCACGGTCGGTGGATGGACCCACATGGCGTGCTGGTGGTCTATGGGTTCAGTCCTGCAACTCACTTTCTGGGATCTTAACCCATGGCCACTCACCCATGGGGCGTGGGTCCACCTACTGGTTATGGTTCCTCTCTAGTAGGTGGACTGTTTTGGGCCATATTTTGGGTCCTCCTCAAGGACCCTTGGTAGGTTCTATGGGAGTCGTACCTTGACGTTCTAACCCAGAAACATATATATTAAGTACCGTGAGTTATTTCCAACTCTAACCCTCACGTCAAGCTTTAGTTTTGCCTACTAGTTTCCTAGGTGTTACATTATCTCCCCCTTGGGAACATTCGTCCTGTAATGACAATCTAGACACCTTACGAAATTAAAGACTCAAGACTAGCAACCCATCATGCATGAAACATAAAAAATAATGCACAATTCAAAGGAGAAAACTTCAACTCCATCTCAAACATAATCAATGCAACACAAGGAAGTAGGAACTACATCTAACAACCCATTATGCATGAAAATTCAACATTTCTCATATTCAAAGGAGGAACTACCTTCTCCAACTAAAATCATGCTCAACATAATATCTTTGAGCCAATGTGCAATTATTCTCAAAAGCATACTAAAGCATGTTCATCAACAAATCTCATGAAGTCAAATAGGCAACTCATACTAAATGCACAACAACATGAGGAACATAAATCATGAAAACTCATTTTCTTACTAAACATGAATTTCATCAAGATCATGCATAACATAAGGTAATCATGGAAAAGCTCATATAACACACATGACTTCTAAAACACTAAAACTCAAGAGGAACTAATTACCTCAAGCTTGAATAGGAATAAAAGGAAAGGATGAGGAAATTGGGACTTCATATCAGCCTCGACCTCCCAAGTACCACCCTCAACTACATGATTTCTCCATAAAACCTTCACTAACGCTATTTCCTTGTTTCTCAATCTCTTGACTTGCCGGTCTAGGATCTCTACCAGAATCTCTTCATATGAAATACTTTCGTTAACTCCTAACCCTTCTAAGGGAATAATGGACGTCGGATCTCCAATACACTTCTTAAGCATAGAAACATGAAATACCAGATAAATTGGAGCCAACTCATTTGGCAAATCCAACTCATAGACAACCTTCCCAATACGTTGCAATATTTGATATAGGCCTACATACCGGGGACTAAGTTTCCGTTTCTTGCCAAATCTCATCACACCCTTCATGGGTGAGATTTTCAAATAGACCCAATCATTCAGTTCAAATTCTAGATCCCTACTTCTCACATCGGTATAAGACTTTTGTCTACTTTGAGCAGTTCTCAACCTCTCTATGATATGCCAAACTTTCTCAATAGCTTCATTAACCGATTCGGGACCAATAAGAGAAATTTCACCTACCTCAAACCAACCAACCAGAGACCTATATCTCCTACAATACAAGGCTTCAAAGGGATCCATACCGATACTAGAACGATAACTATTATTGTAGGCAAACTCTAATAATGGCAAGTGGTCATCCCAATTACCTTTGAAATCTCTAACACATGCCCTTAACATATCCTCAAATGTTTGTATGAAATGATCCACCTTCCAAAAGTGTGAAGTAAATTGAGTAGCCCGATCCAAAATAATAGATAAAGGAACCCCATGTAACTTCACTGTCTAACTTATATACAACTTGACATAGTCTTCCGCCGAATGAGAAACCTTGACGGGAATAAAGTGGGCATATTTTTTCATCCGATCTATAATGACCCAAATAGAATCATGTTGCCTTCGAGTGCGAGGCAAACCCATAATAAAGTCCATATTCACATCTTCCCACTTCCAAGTGGGAATACTTATATTTTGGGACAAGCCTCCCGGCCTTTGATGCTCAACCTTAACTTGATGACAATTAGGACATTTGGCTACAAATCCCGCAATATCTCTCCTCATACCATTCTACAAATTGATTTCTCGTATATCACGGTACATCTTGGTGGCTCTCGGATGAATAAAATACCGAGAACTATGAGCTTCCTCTAAAATTTTCTCCCTCAAACTATCAACATCTGGAACACATAATCGACCTTCATACCTAAGTACCCCATCTCCCCCTTGGGAAAAAGCCTCAACGGACTTCATGAGTACCGACTCTATAAACTCAACTAATATAGGATCAACACCTTGTTTACACTTCATATCCATTACAAAGGACGATTCGGAACCATTATGGACCATGACACCACCCTTGGTGGAAACCACTAGTTGGACACCTAGTCCAGCCAATCTATAAACCTCACGAACCAATTCTTTCTATTCATCCTCTATATGAACCACACTACCCACAGACCCCATACAAGTAATGTTTCCATATTATCAAGGCAAACACCACCGTTGCTAATTCAATATCATGGGTAGGATAGTTCTTCTCATGTAATTTAAGTTACCTTAAAGCATAGGCAATCACTTTACCGTTTTGCATGAGGACACATCCCAACCCCACTCTAGAGGCGTCACAATATACAACAAAACCATTCGTACCTTCCGGTCAGGTCAACACCGGAGTGGAAGTAAGTCTATCTTTCAACTCTTAGAAGATTTTCTCACCAGACTCCGACCACTCAAACTTAGCTTTCTTTTAACTCAAAGCCGTCAATGGAGAAGAAATGGAGGAAAACCCCTGAACAAACCTCCTATAGTAACCGGCCAAACCCAAAAAGCCTCTAATGTCCGAAGGAGTTAGAGGTCTAGGCCAACTCTTGACCACATACGTCTTCTTAGGATGTACCTCAATACCCTCTCTTGACACAATATGACCAAGGAAAGCTACAGACCTTACCAAAGATTCACACTTGCTAAACTTTGCAAAAAGTTGTTGGGCCTTAAGAACTTGCAATACAATTCTTAAATGGTCAATATGATCATTCTCACTCCTTGAGTAGATCAAAATATCATCGATAAACACAATCACAAACATGTCTAGGTATTGTCTAAACACTCTATTCATCAAGTCCATAAATGTCGCAGGAGCATTAGTCAACCCAAATGATATAACCACAAATTCATAGTGATTGTACCGGGTTCTAAAGGCCATCTTTGGAACATCAACCCCTCTCACCCTTAGTTGGTGGTAACCCGAATAAAGATCAATCTTAGAGAAGTAGATAGCCCTTTGAAGTTGGTCAATAAATCATCAATTCTCGGAAGGGGGGATTTTTTCTTAATGGTCACTTTATTCAATTGATGCTAATCGATGCACATTCTAAGAGACCCATCCTTCTTTCTAACAAATAACACTGGAGCACCCCATGGAGAGATACTTGGTCAGATAAAACCCTTGTCTAACAAATTCTTTAGTTGCTCTTTCAACTATTTCAACTTCACTGGAGCCATTCGATAAGGAGGAATAGAGATAGGTTACTTATCCGGTAAGAGGTTAATACAAAAATCTATTTTCCACTCAGGAGGAATACCGGGAATATCATCGGGGAAAATTTCTGTGAACTCATTCACTACCGGAACCAACTCTAGAGAAGGGGTTTCACACACCACATCCATCACTCGAACAAGATGGTAAATACACCCTTTGGAGATCATCTTCCTTGCTTTAAGGCAAGAAACAAATTGACCTCTAGGTATAGAATTTTCCCCCTTCCACTCTAAGATAGGCTCATTTGGAAATTGGAATCTAACCACCCGAGTCTTACAATCTATAAAGGCATAACATGCATGCAACTAATCCAAACCCAAAATAACATCAAAATCTAACATGTCTAACTCCACCAAATCCACCAAAGTAACTTTATGGGACAGGTAAATTGGATGACTTCTATAAACCCTCTTAGCCACTACCGAGTCACCAACCGGGGTAGAGACCGAAACAGGTTCTACTAACACTTCAGGGAGTATTTCAAACTTGATGGCCAAAAAAGGGGTCACGAAGGACAAAGTAGAACCGGGATCTAACAAGGCATAGACATCAATAGAAAATACTTTTAACATACCGGTCACCGCATCGGGGGAGCTCTTTTTGTCACCTCGAGATTGAAGATCATAAAAGCGGTTTTGCTTTTGTGCATTGGAGTTTAAACCGATTGGAGGAGCTTGCTTATCTTCCCTTCCCTTAACCTTGAGCATTGGACAATCTCTCATCTTGTGGCAAATCTTCCCACAACTAAAACACCGATCGGTACCAACAAGGGACTTGCCATCACGCTTCCTACCAGATTTTGCACAATTTGGCCTAGTAACATAAGAACCACCACTATTACCTCCTTGAGGCTTAGGGTTTGAAACCCTATCCTTGTTCCCTTGCAGCAATAGAGGAGCCTTGGTTGGAGAACCTTTGTCTAAACCTTGGTCGAACTTGTCCATCGGACCTAGGATTGGAAAAGTTCCTATCACCGATTCTAGCTCTGTTCACCTCTCTATTCTTTTTCTTGAGTTTTGACTCCTCAATTTGTTGAACATATACCATAAGCCTTGAGATATCCATGTCATGAAGGAGCATTTCCGTACGACATTATTCTTTAAAGAAGTCAGACACAACCGTGAAAAACCAACTCATCTCATCCCTCAATCCGCCACCATAGATGGAGTATACTTGGATAGTCGGGTGAATTTCAAGGCATACTCCTTAACACTCATGCTACCTTGCCTAAGGTTAATGAATTCCTCAACCTTAGATTCCCTCAACTCTCGAGGAAACAATCTATCAAAAAATGCCGATTTGAACGTTTCCCATTCAACTGGACCCGCTCCTACGAGTCTTCCCCTATTCCATAGATCATACCATACTTGAGAAACATCTTTTAGTTGGTATGAGGCTCAATCCATCTTATCTTCCGAAGACACCTCCATAATAGGTAGAACTTTATAAACCTCATCGATAAACCTTGGAGGATCCTCTTTCACTTTAGAGCCATGAAATTTAGGAGGGTTCATTCTAGCAAAATCCATAACCCTAGAAGCAGCCGAATTCACATTAGAATTTACCGGAGCTACAACTTCTCTATTGGCTTAAGCCGTCACGACTTGAGCCAACATTTGGATGGTAGACCTAAACTCCACATGGGTCACATTCTCAACGACGGGATAAACTGGAGCTTGATTAGCTTGAGGAGGAGCTCCTTCATTCACATTGTTACCCTGCACTCTTGTGTTAGCCCTTCGTGTATTCTTTCCTGAAGACACAAGAGAAGGATTAGGAGAGGAACTTTATAGAGTTAAACTCTAAGGCACGACTTAAGAGTAATGAAAGAAGTGAAATTTCGTAAACATCTTATAGTCTCTCATTCATAAATGTGGTGCGCTTCACATTCCTGAACAAGAATCTACTAGACATGGCTTATGATACATCCTCCTAGAATCATTCTAAACCTTGTGCTCTGATACCAAGTTTGTCACAACCCAAGGGTACCCACTAGAAGTAACAAGTCATATAGAACCCCGAAAGGCACCATGTAAGCCACCTAGCATATCATAACATAAACATAGAACAATAAAGAGTAAACACGTATGTCAAGTCCAAAATTTTCATAAAGAAAAGAGGAAGTCTAGACTTGACTCAATTAGTCATCTATTACAATAGTCGAATCAAATAGGGTCACATCCCATACAACATAATCCGAAAATCAAATACAAGAATGAAACTACTAAATGAAAATATTTGTCCTCGAATCATGAGGACACACCAACAAGCAAGGAGAAATGATCTATTCCAAGCTCTAACAACAATGAGGACCACCTTGAGAACCGGACCCTACACTTGGGGAAAATGTAGGAAATATGGATGTGTATAAAAATGCACTAAACATGATAGCCATGCATAAAATCATGAAAAGTTGCTAAAAGGGACATTTTAGTTGAATGCATGAAATTTACTAAGTTAAAGCATCATTTTGAAGATAATGGAAAATAATAAGTCATAAGCATAATCAACTCATAGATCATCATATCATAAGTGGAACATACCATAAATACCCTCAAAGCTAACTTGTACAATGCATGGATAAGATTTCATAATCCACCTATACTAAGTAAACCTTCTTGAGTAACTATAGTTCACAATTCATCTTCTTATTCATACTATCATAATGGGAAAATAATCCTTTACCGACATAGACCATATGAGCTTATCATGTAATCTGGTGTCTACCCACACCGAAAAAGGGTTTTCCTACTTGCCTAAGGAAGAACCATACTTTTAGCATAGGTGGATCCAATAACTAAATACCTATGTGGGCAAATAGTTTATGGGATAAGGAGATTGCTATAAGAAACCCAGACTCAACTAAGGTAGAAGGTTTCCATCTCATGGGATACATACTTTGGGAACCCGAACTCAACTAAGGTAGAAGTAACCCATTTGGTAAGCCGGACTCAACTAGTGTAAAAGATTTCATTGGGAAGCCAGACTCAACTATCGTATAGGCTTCCATCTCATATTCATATCCACTCGGTGCTAAGCATTAATTCGCATATATTACATATTAAGTCTTGACTAAATTTCATATTCATGGAAGAATGTCTTGATACTCAATCCAACATAATTCATACTATAGCTCATAGATTCAATAGGTGAAAATAGTCTTTCAACCTTAGAATCATCATATTGTGAGAAAACTTTTCACATCATATCATATTCATACGTAAGTGTGTACATGAGGATAACATTCCAACAACACAACAACTAGATCATAATCATAATCACTTTACTCTCAAAGTGTTCATAAAGTATATACATAATCTCATAGTCATACTTAATTCTCATACTTTGTCCTTCAAGGACCGTAGATCATATTCATTCAACACATCTAGAATTACTACATTAGACATGGATAATAACATGATTTAATTAGTTCAATTACTATAAGCATAATCTCATAAAACTCTTCTTTCTACAACTCACACATATCACAAGGTCATAAATTGAGAATATAGGGATTTCATGGATTCTTGGGAGATTTCATCATAAAAATATAATAAATCATCAATCCAGTCATAATATAAAGTAATTAAATCTTTAGAATCGTTTTTGAAGGAATTCATGACTTGGAGTAAAACCCTAGCTTTTTTGGGGAAGTTCTATCTTTGAAATTAAGTTTTGGAGGGACTACATTGATGAATTATATTGGGAATTTAGAAATAATTATTTGGATGAGTTAGTTTAAGGGTCTAAAATCCTTATGTAGGTATTTAAAAATAGGCTAAAATGACCTCACTTAATATTAATTAAAAATGGAAAACTCCAAAATACCTCTAGAGTCAACTGCCAAAAGGAACCACCCACGACCCCACTGCCACGGACCATGGAGGGACCCACGTGGCATGCTGGTTGTCCGTGGTTTGGGTCCTGCAAATCACTTCTGGGTCTTGACCCACGACCCTTCACCCACGGGGCATGGGTCCACCTACTTGTCGTGGTTCCTCTCTCGTGGGTGGACTGTTTTGGGCCATATTTTTGGGTCCTCCTCAAGGACCCTTGGTTTGTCCGTGTGGATTCGTACCTTGACGTTCTAACCCAAAAACATATATATTGAGTACCAAGAGGTATTTCCAACTCGAACCCTCACGTCAAGTTCTAGTTTAGCCAACTAGTTTCCGAGGTGTTACACTTTGTAGATGTGTGTGAGCCATTTTCTTTCAAGAACATCACTAGGACTCATCCAAATAATTATTAGGCCCTTTGAATCTATGTACAATGAAGAGGTACATTTCTTAGCAAATCAGGGAGGAGGTTTCCGTCTGAATTGTCCAAGGTCGGGCGGGAATCAAGATTGGAACAGGGATCGCGATGATGTTTGGAGAGACCGAGATAGGGAATGGCATGACTGTGGAAGGATTTGGAGAGAGAGGGATGGTGACAAAGAACAATATGGACCTCCCTTTGACTGTCAAAAGCCAAAAGAGCCAAGGGTTGATCCTAAAAAATTCTGCAACGAAGATATGCTTGCTCGTATTCTCAACAAAGTGGAAGGATCAGACAAAGTGCTAAAGGATATGAAACATGATTTCTCTTCTCTTAACGAAACAGTTACCTCACATTCGATATCAATTAAGCAGCTGGAAACACAGATGGGTCAGATCTCAACTCATTTATATCCAAGACCAAAAAGAATATTACCGAGTGATACCATGATTAACCCAAAGATTAAATATTAAAAGCATGTCTTTGTCGTGCCACGACATTAAGTAAGGTGCTTCTTGGGAGGCAACCTTCTAATTTTTAATTTGCTATTTGAATAACGGTTTTTAGATGTGCAGGATGAAAATTCAAAATTTAGGAAAAAGAGGCAATTAGTTGAGCTCAGGTACTGTTCAGCGACTCACCGAACAGGTCGGTGAGCCCGATATGGATCGCCATTTTGAACAACGAAAGAGTCAAAATTTTGTAAACTTCGGCAGGAAAAAGTTCCACTCGGTACATCGCCGAGTGGGTCGGTGACATAAGTGACATCGTCGACTAGGGCGCGAACAGAAGGGTCAAAAAGGGCTTTAACCATTTTAAATTTAAAATTCCCTTTTATTTCACATTTTTCAACACATGCACTCTTGCACTTCATATTTAGATCATATTTGGCATAGTATTGTTTGTGGGGATCATTTGCTCGGAGGAATTTTGCATTTTTCTTTCGTATTTGCACGCCTAGTTTTCGTTTCTATATACTTTGAGGTTGGAGTCCCAAACTTGGCTTGATTTTTAGTAGTTTGTGATGCATGCTCATATTTTTATTTTATCTATTTCATAATCTGACGTAGTTGGTTGATTTTTAGTTAAGGGCTACTGTCGTATCATGTTTACTTTTGTGTTTTAGCCCATAATTATTTAAATTTGTTGACATAATGGGTGTGTAATGGTTTTATGTTGGGTCTGGTGAGGGTGAAGTCTGAGTAACCCGAATTGTACCAATCGACTGAATTTTTCTAATGATAGAGTGGGTGACGTCATTCTTAAGGGCAAAAGATATTAATTGCTCAATTTTAGACAAATCGGGGGAAGTCTGAGTATCCCGGGGTCATTATTGATGTGGGTCTGAGTTAAAATGCATAGAAAAGGGCTTTAATTTGTTTATAGGGCTATGTATATAAAATTGAAGGTTGGGGTCAAAAACAGGCACGAGAGACCAATCGCTGAGCTTATAAGTCGAGCTCGCCAAATGAATCGGTGGTTCGCCAAGTGACCCCTCAATCACCTTTTTGTTTTCCATTTATGATAGTTTGATTTTGTAACATTCGGCAGTATACCTGAGATCGTCAAGTTCACTCGGCGACTCGTTGAATGTATTCTCTATCGCCCTTTGTCAGCCTAAATTTTAGTTAAGTATTCTGTAACTTACGGCGAGTTACTTTTAGTTCACCTAATGAAGTCGGTGAATCACCAAGTGACCTTAGATTTCACCTACTTATGCAGATATTTGTGCAATTTTGTTCTATAACTTACGGCGAGCCAAACTTGGCTCACCGAATGACCAGTTTGGGGACTCGCTGAGCTAATCGGCGAGTTTTTCTACATTTTTTTAAACTTTGATATTTTGTTGACATGTTTCTAACTCATTGGGTTGTGATGCGTTGTTTTGCAAATATTGCCAGACCCAAAATTCTAGGTAGAAATCAACCACCCCGAAAGAAAGGACGAGGAAAAGTTATCACTGAGGGTGCTGCTTGGGCATGAGCAAAATAACCCAAACTTCCTCCGACTAGGGGGAAGAGCATAGAAAAAGGGAAGGGTCATTCGGATCCAAGTTAAGTGGAGGATAGCTCCGACATCATGGGCATTTACGACACCTACCTCACCACTTTGGAGTCTAATAGTGAGGGTAACTTAGGGTCTAGATCACCACCATCTGTATCCACACCAGATGATGATCGTACTCTTGAGAGGAGATTTGAATTACTCTCTAAAGCGTTGCAGATCCTGCCAGAATATCGACTACTCTAACACCTCCAGCATAGACTGTTGAGCAGGCAACATTAGTTACTCCGATTCAGGAACCTCCACCTCGATCGCTGAACAGACTCAAGGCTGCTGGGTTGAGGACGATTTTGGATGAGAAAAGGTTGTCAGTGGTGGACAAGTATCAAGAAGTGTGGAACACCATTAAGATCCACAAGTTTGAGAGCTTCACACAGCCTCGAGGCTCATATATACCTTCTTGGGTGTGGGAGTTTTACACACGGTATGGGAGGCTGGTTCCAAAGGAAAAGAAGAAGGCCAGCTCATTCGCACCAGTGAATCATGTGGTTGTGTGTGGTAAAAGGATTAAATGTAGCAGCACATAAATTAATCAGGTGTTGGGGTCTACGATGAATGTGATCCACTTCTTGGTAGATCGGATACAAAAGAAGGCCCTCGATTACTTAAAGTGGTGGTTGGCTCCTCCAATTTCTGACATCACAGCGTCGTGGATCGAGCCAGGGTTCAGATTGAGAAGAAGGATCTTAATGTAGCTGTACGGTATTGGTTCAGGTTTATTAGTAACTCATTGATGCCTTTCAATAATGAGTCCATACTCCGACATCCTAAGGTGGCTTTGTTGGGATCCATCATTGACCGGGATAGACTAAATCATGGGTTGATTATTGAGTAAGAGATGGCCACGAGGGCCAATAGAGTCAGACATCATTTCTCTTTCCGATGTTAATCACGGAGTTGTGCCGACGTGCATGAATTCCTTTTGTGGATAAGACGGATATGGAAATGGCTTCCACTTCCTCTACTAAAATCCTGAGGATTGATGCCGATTACACTAGGGACGAGGCTGAGAGAAGGAGAGCATCGCCAGTGGATACGTCCCCAATTGTTGATGTAGAGATGCTAGAGAAAAACACATCCCCTCTTACCAAGGCTGGTGAGCCCTCAGGTATTCCTAGCACTTCTACTACTTACCCTTCTTCTTTTCTACTACTACTAATATTGTTGCTTCTGCCCGGTACCTATTGACATAGGCAATGCTATTCAAGATGGGCCACCTAGCCCAATCTGCTAATGTACGTTCTTCTCGAGTAAAGGTTTTTTTCCTTGGACTGATTGAGAGGGCCATTTCTGCTGCCTTAGATCCTATCCGATCTGAGTTGATAGAGTACTGGGAGTTGATCACCGCACATGGCCTATCTTTGGACGCCCTTACGGTGCGAGTGGAGGCATGTGAGTAGGGTGGACGCCAATCGGCTGATGTGACGGCCTTGAGAGGCGATGTTGATAATTTTAGATGTGACATGGATGAGCTCAAATCCACAGATCTGTGTATGTTTTTCGGCACTGTGGACTTGCCTGAGGTTTCGAGTACAGAGTTGCCAGCCATTAGTGAGATACCTTCGGCTACTACGACTGGAGATGTTGCTATGGCTAATGATGATGTCGAGTCTGATGCTCCTGAGATGGATGAGGAGGAGCTTCACACACGTGATGCAGCGGTGTATGATGACCTGGAGGACCTAGAAGGCGTGATTGTACAGATAGCCAAGGAGGCCTTTCTTCGGGACACTTCAATGGTGGGGTCTAGTAGAGCAAAGGATGGAGATGAGCCTGATGCCCAGATTGAGAGATCCCTAGATGTGCAGATTTCACCTCAGGTGTACCATATAAGGGGATCTTGACTCTCTTTTTATTTTACTTTTGAGATAGTATTATATATTTTGCATTGATGACAATGATAGGTTTTGTTTGGCGAGGTGAGGTATCTTCATACCTACCTCTTTTGGGTTGTTTTAACTTGTGTTTGATGCTTATTTTTATGACTATCGATTTTTTGGTTTTTAATGTGAATGTTGGTTTTTTATCCAAATTAAAATTTCACCTCTTGTTTTTTTTTTTTTTTAATATGGTTGTTCTCTTACATATTTGAGTAATGGTTGCAATCAATACAGATGACTTGAATAGTGCTCTTGATCGAATGATATGTTTGTGCAATTCTAATGAGGCAAATTTGTGTTGCATAACTCATGTGTGACCTCTTAGCATCTCATTGTGACTGGACGATTGTTGAAATAAATCTTGTGATGATTGTTGCATGCCAAATAAATTTGTAGAATCTTGATTAATGATTGTGTTAAATGCCATGTGTGGTGAGATTGTCTTGAAATATGTGCTTGGTAATACCTAGAACTTTCCCTGTTAATCCAATCAACTAATGTAGGTGAATGATAGAAATGATCTTAGGCACAAATTTTTGGAGAGTGAAACCAAATTGCTATTATACCACTTTGTGACAACCTTGTGACAGTGTGAACCTAGCTTGGCACCATTTGAGCCTAACCTTTTCTTTGGATGAAACATGAACACATTTGACCTCTTTCCCCATCATCGAAAATGTTCATGAAGCATTGGTCCGTTTGAATAGCCAACATAGGCCAAAAGCCTAAGTTAGGCGTGTGGTGAAAAATGAGGAAACTCAAGAAGTTTGTGAAAAATTTGCCCTCCATGGATTGTGTTGAAAAAGATGGAACCCTTCCATATCAGAAAAAAAAAAGCAAAAGAAAAAAAAGAATGACACAATGAATCTTGTACAATGGATAAAAGAAATGGGCTATCCAATGAATCATGCTTAAAAGAACTTAGGGTGGATTGTGAAAATCAAAAATAGTGAAAGAAAAGGAGAAAAAGTAAAATGCAAGCCATGCTTCAGGAAGGTAGAAGTCAATAAGCCAAAATGATTATACCTTTAGCCTCAGCCTCGTTGCAAGCCTTGAAAGACCTTAGTGATCTTGATTGAGCTTAATGCCATGTTGATTGGAAAATAAGGGCAAATCTATAGGTAGAATCATGCATGTGTTTATCTTTGAGAGTGTGAGAGTTTAAGTTGATTCCTTAATTCTTAAATTTTGATGAGCTTTGTGTGGGCATGGAATCAATCTTGTTGTGAGGACATTCAAATACTTTTGTTGAGCTTGAATTTGCATTTGAAGCAAGCATTGTGAGCTTGAATTCTGTTTGATAATCGCCTAGTCACAATTTGAAACTTGTAGTGCACAGTTGAACATTGCATGGGTAGATTGAACCTCGTGTGCATTCATGCTGAGTCTTTAGTAGCACTACTTGTAGATATCTCTGATGAACTAATTGATCTTGTGTTTCACTTGAGGACAAGCAAAAAATTTAAGTTGGCGGTGTTGATGAGTCAGGGATTTCGACTCATTTAGGGCTTGATATTCAGAGTTTTAGTGCCCTCGATTCCTATTTTATGCTCTAAACTGATGTTAAAATGCTAATTTGCAGCAATGAAGGAAAAAGAGAAAAGGCAAGTACATTAACGGGCAAAAAGAAGTGAAAAAGCTGAAGAAGCTGAAGAAAATCAAGGCTGGTACTCACTAAATCCACTCGGTGAGTCGCTGAGTGGCTCTTAAGCTTGCCAAAAGTTATAGCAGGCCAGCCCATGGACAAGACCAACTCGATGAGAGAACGGATGATTCAGCGACGTGTAAAATGGATTGGCGATGCCAACTTTGATCGCCTAAAGTTACAGCAAATAAGTGATAAAAATCCAAGCCAAGAATGCGATGGAAAGGAGCACTCGGCGCATCACCAACTTGGTCGGCGAAGCCCAACTTATTTTGCGGAGTAACTCCGAAGCTGAAACTTTGGGAACGTATCAATGCAATTTTCATAAGAAGAAAAAAGAGTTCTGGAGTCTTTGAGAAGTTCCCACATTGTCCAATTCTGGGTTTTTTATCCTGAACATTCTAAACACTATTTTTACACTTTTTGAGTAGAGATTAAGGGTTGGTTTCGATTGGGGCATTTGAAGACTCGTAGATTGTTACCCAATCTAATGGAGAACATAGTTGGTAACAATTTGTTTTTTATGATGTTTGGCTAAAATCCCCATTCTTGGGGTGTGATTATGTAATTGAATGTTTCAATTAGCTTATGAGTGTTAGTGTTTACTGATTTTATTTTTGATTTGAAGTGGGTTCAATTAATAGTTGAGTTTTGATTGATGAACTGTAGTTGTAAATGCAATTATAGTTTAGCATTCTAAGCTTGCTTGACAAAGAGGTTCTAGAGTTAAACATATTAATTGATTATTGTAGTGATTGGGTTAATGCAGACTGAGCTTTAGAAAGTGGGTCTAAATTCAATCCTACTAATCTATCTTGAAAGAGTAGATTGATTGAGGTATTGGGTTATTTATATGTGTATGCTTGTCGAGGTTCGAGAGAACTCGCTTGATTCATGATAGTTGATTGAGAAATGGCTATTGAACCTGAATCTTAGCCTACCCACTAAGATTCACCGACTTTTAGTAAATAATAATCACTCATTTTGCGAAATTTGCATTCAATTGATCACACTTTCAAGAACTCCCCTCTACTTGGGTACTCTCGATTGTTTGTAGTTGTTAATTGTTCACTCAAATCCTCTATCTGACATTAATTGTCAACCCTTGTCATGTGTTTTATTCTTTCGAAAATGTCTACTCCTACAAACGATTAGAACACTATTTCACTTTGTAATTGATTTTTTACTGTATCACTCCCTATGGGATCGACCCCAACTCTAAGTTGGGTTTATACTTGTTAGCGACCGCCTACACTTAGAATTGGATGAAGTATACTTGAGCGTTATCAGATTCCATGTTATAGCTAACATAGTCTTAAATGTCGGTTAAGGCTACTTTCCACAATAATGATGAACTAAGGTTACTGGTGAACAAAATGAGGTTTACTTGCATCGACCACGATTACGATTATGTTTTCTGACCTCTTATCTTATGGTCTTAACTTGGTGTTTGCATGACATGAAAGGTCCCTTTTAGCATGATTTTATATCTCTATGCATTTCTATCATACTTGGTCCGGCAAGTAGCAACAAGGTGAGTTCTAACGCTTGCACTCGTTAAAAAGACTTCTAAACGAAAGAATTATCAATGCATGCAACAACACTATTCAAGAATTTCTTAGTTACTATTCATACTTTCTTAATCGCTCATGGTTCCCACAACCCTAGTTGTGGAGTTTAGTTACCCATAATCATATGAACACAATTCATTGTTTTAGATGAAAGAATTATGAACTTACGTAAGAGGAATAATAAACCCAGAAATTCAACTTGAATTTCAACACCAAAATCTTCAGAATGAACTTAGGAAATTAAGAATTGCTAAAGTTGCAAGTTAATCTCCCCAAGTCAAGAACTAGAATAAAAGTAATAAAAGCCAACCCCAAAAACGAGGTTTACATGCCCTATTTATAGAAAACAAGTCCTAAATTAAAAAGGAAAAAAAATAAGGAAAGTTTGTTCAGGGATGCGTCTTCATTCCACGAGACTGACTCACGAACCGTCAATGGATCTACGGTCCGTGAGTCCCTTCCGTCAGCCAGGACTTGGAGAATATTTCAGCTTCCAAAAATCAACTTCTCTGAAGCAAACGACGGAACTGCAGTACGGATCGTAGATCGATCTATGGTCCGTCAATCCCCCTCCGTAGCTCCACATTTGGAATCTTCAAAAATCAGGTAGTGAAACCCTTGCAGTATCAATCTACGGAGCATCAGTACGGTCCGTAGATCCATCTACAAACCGTCAATGGCCACCGTGGTTCCACACTTGGTCAGATTTCCCTGATTTACCTTCCATGCCTTGCCTGCTGATCTACGACCACCATCTACGGAGCGTCAATGGACCTATGGTCCATAGATCACCTCTGTAGATGCCCTTTTCTGCATTTCTTTCAAGTGTCTCTTTACTTCTGTGCCTGAACATCTTTCCTACAAAATATGATAAAAACACATAAAAACCAATACAAAAAGGCCCTAGACACACACAACTTGTAAGTGAAATGTATTAGAAATATCGTAAACTCACGATATATCAACACCCTCAACTTAAATTCGTTGTTTATCCTAAAGCGACGCACTAAGACTCTAAACGACACTTGTATAGAAGCAAGCATTTCAAGCACAAGCAATCACATGGCTCTCTATTCCACTCACTTTCCAAGTGCAAAATTTGTTCTCTTAGACTTGACAAGCTAATTCATGCGGATCAAACCATGGCAACGATCAACCAACCAACACACAACATACACTATTTCACTATCACCGAAGTACCAACTTTCCGACAATGTACCTAGTGTCGTTACTTCAAACGAAATCCCTCTTCTTTCACACAATGACTATGAATTTTGAGTACAATGATTCATTCAACACTCACACTCAGAAATAACTTCAAGTACAGTTAGTGCTCAGTACCATAGGCTTGCCCTTATTTTCACTGCTTAGACTCTCAAAAATAGACACTAGGATCACTATAGGACTTTCTTGGCTTGTAACGTAGGCTCAGGGTCAGGTGTGGTACATTTGGGTATTAATTAGTGACTTTCTGCCCTCCTTGACATTACACTAGGCTTTCACCCTCTTTTTGCCCTATTGTTGACATTCTGCCATTTTTCCTTCTTTTCCTTTATATTCTTCAACCATGGATGTCACCTTAGACTTTATATTTTTTATTATTTTATTTTTTATTTTTTATTTTACTTTCAACTTTTTCTTGCATTTTATTCTTTTCTTTAGTTTTCAACACATCACATCCTTTCCTCTCTTTTTCAACATCAAACTTTTTTCATACCCATTTTTTTTTTTGGTTTCCTCTTTCATAGCCACCCTCAACTTATGGATTTTCCATTGGTTGAGGTGCACAATACCCGATGTCGGGTCAGGGCCAAGATTGAAGTTACTTGTTACATTAGCCACCCTCAACTTAGGCTTTTGGCCTAAGTCGAGGTGCACATGTCCAAGGAGGGACCGGGGCCAACATAGTCGATTATGGGAAGGTGAGTTCGGGGAAAATGAAAGAAATGGTCTAATGTTAGGCTCAAACCATTTGGATCAAAGGGAGCATTTATTTCATTTGGTTAGATCCTTCTTTTAGGCAATTTGTGGACTTATCAGAACAAGGGCCTATGATCACTTCCTAGCATCTAAAGTGAGTTGTCTTAGCAGGACTAATCGGGCAAGTTCTAGTTTTGCACAAAAGCTGTCTGAACAATCAACTATTCTCACACACTCTTGGCACATAGTTTCATTATCAGATTACCCAGTTCAAGTTTCAGCTTAAGTCATGCCATCAAGTTGATTCATTATCACGTCATACTCAGAGCTAACACATTCAACTTGTCTTAGCCTACCAATTCTAGCACACATCACTCAGTTTGGAAGGGTATATTTTTGCATAAGCCATCATGCTTCATTCTCTTTCGTGCTTCTACACAAACGATCCTAACACATTCCGTTCAACAAAAATTTAAACAGACTCTTAGGGAAAAAGAACACAGGCAAGAAAACCCCAAAGAGAGGATGTATGAGTTGGGTTATTAAGACTTCACCCTACCACTCACAATCCATCTACCCCACCCCCAATAAAAATAGATGTGATTGACCCTAATGTATACAAAAATAGTAAAAGATAATGGACTGGGTGTAGCAAACTTGTGGCGCATTGTGCCAAAGAATCATCAACAAGTGGGTGGGTCCGATTTCCCGGAGCCCGCTGGAACCATACTTGGTTCACCCTCAGTAGTGCCCACATCAACCATCATAGCACCCTCAGTAGTGCTCTCGGCCACTCTAACTGTACCATCAGTCGTTCTCACAATGTCCCTCACGAAAGGCGGGACCTCTACAGCTGGGGCAGAACTGGATGCCCCTGCAATACTATCATGCACCTTCTGTTAGCGCAACTCTTCATCTAAAATTGAAGCCTTTCTAACCTCCTTTTCCTGCCTATGCTGTCTCTTTTAGGCATTTCCTCCTCGGTGCGACTAGAACGGTGCCTTTTGCCTTTCGTCTGTATAGGCTCAGGCCCCTCCTCAGTGGTCCCACTGAATAAAGCATCAACACTGTATCATCAGCCAACGCAGTAGGTGAAGCCTGAGGCTCAACTGTAGGGGTGGCAAGAATGGCATCAACATCGGCTTGGAGACTAGCTAACTCGGACTGAAAAGAGGATAGATATATGGTCGGGGCTGGTCGCACAAGGAATCTTAATTCAAAGACATCAAGATGCTTATTAACGGCCTGGATTTTCCAGTTCATCATGCCCTCGATCATTCGCTCCATTCTAGCCTCGGACTCGGCAATCCACTTTTGCATCCAAGGTTGGATGTGATGCATCAGTGTGGCCATCTGAGCCTCTAATTTATGTACTCTCGCCAACGGGACAACATCAGCTCCTAATTGTGGTGTGGGCCGGGATAAGCTAGGAGCCCTACTATTATCCTGGAAAGAGGAGGCCGGGATGGTATTGGTGTGACCTGGTAAAATGGGGTCACTGCTTTGTGCCTACCCCACCGTGTCTGCAAGATCTGCACCCAGGGGAGGTACCTCAACCTGGGGCTCTCAGCGAGGTGCCGCCACATTTGCCTCATCTCAAATGAGGCCTATATCAAAAGTCCCTATAGGGTGGATTAACCTATCACAATGCCAAATCGGCACTCCAGAGTCCCTGCACAATTGGAAAATCAAACATGGAAAGGGGTAAGTAGTGGAGGTCTTGAATGCCCTCTCGTGAATCTCTGTTTGCAGCATGTGGGAAAAGTCAATCTCCACTCCTGCTACCAATGCTGCAACCATGACCGCTCTGTCCCATGTGAGTTAGTTGTCAGCTTTTGTAGGCGACACCCTGTTACACACCAAAAGAACTTGGCCACAAAATTCAATGTGGCCTTTCGGATACCCAACCATAGTGTGGCGACCCACTCTGCACTCTCGCGATCTGCAGCAATGTATTTAGCTAACCACAGTGTAACAACCTCTCGCTGCTCAGCATTCCTCTGGAAAGCGCCACTCCGCACAATGTCTCATCTGTAATCAAACTCCGCTGTGTTTAGTGACCAATGAGTGACCCGTGGTAGGTCCGAAGAGAAAGCAGACGATGGTGGCATGTGATATGTCCACCGGACAACCCCAGACCATAGTGGAAGTGAGAGGGTCCTGGGCTATGGGCTTTGATTGCTTGGAGATCGAACCACGGAGAGTGGTGGCATAAGAGGCGTAGAACTCCCGTACAATCTCCTCACTATAAGCACCTGGGTCTCGAGCCATCCAGTCACACTTGTGAAGGTTAAAAAGCCGGTGGATGTCGGGGATAGTGTGCAAGCTTCCTGTGAGGACTCTACACTCCTTTATAACAATTCGGGCCATCTTCTTTTTGTCATTAATCATCTTGGCATCCCGATAGATTTGCCATTGGACCTCAACACACCATCTATTTGGCTCACCGGCCACTGCAGTAGGGTTCTCATTCCTTGGTATGGGTACTGACTCTGAGCTAGTGGCCTCATCAGATGAGGCTGCTTGTTCATTCTGGGTGGACCCTATGGCTGACTTGACATTGGACCCCAAAGCATGGGCAGACTCAGACCCTGAAGCATGGCTGGACTCTGAGCCCGAAGCATGGGTAGACTCGGAGCCAGACGCAAAACCAGTAGCTAAATTGGAAGCAGCCTCAGTGGGTGACCCGATCAGTGTGTGCTCCTCATCAGACTGGGAGACAATGACTACGTCGGGAATCACCTTTCGGGGGGTGCCTCTGGTGGCTCGGGGTGCAGTGGGAGAAGTCCTTATGTTGGGAGGAATGTATGCTGGATCTTTTTCCGTGTCCGTGTCCTCATCGATTAATCTGAAGCTAGGAGCAACAGATTTTGACTTGCCTTGTTTTGAGTAGGTGACTAGCTTCTTGGGTGCCATCGTACCTATGGAAGCGATATTAGTGCCAAAACTAACCATAAACAAACTAAAAACAATTTAGAACTATAAACGAACAGTAACAAAGTCCCATGAAAATTTCAAACAGAGGCTACAGTGGTCATCCACGGAGGAAACCTACGGTCCGCAGACTGATATACGGTCCGTGGAACCCTTCCGTGGTTCAGAGGACCAACAATATTGGTCGTAAATGGAAACCACGGATGTACAGAACGGTCCGTAGATGTAGTCCATATCCGTGGTTTTACACTTGGTGAAATTTCAGGTGACTCCAACCACGAACCTAATCTACGGTTCGTAGACGGGGTATCGTGGATGTGATTTGTGCCAAATTTCAGCCATTCTTTATTATCAAGTCCACAACTTAGACCATTTTCAACAATATCCAAGTCTAACCATGTATTTCAACATTGAATCATGCTAGTTTGTCATTCTCAGGATAACCAAGTATTTAAGACAAACTTTGGAACCCTAAGTCGAAACTTACATTTAGACTTGTAATCGCATACAAGAAGGCAACACAATCACTATCTATCGTTCCAAGGGTATTGTAACTTCCCATATTATCATGCAATTACATCTTACAATTACCCAAGGTCAAGACCCGACTCCCGACTTTCTACATTCAATCTATGAACTGAAATTCAAAGTGAGGGGAAAGTCTATTACCTTACAAGCAAAGAGGAGTGGGGTGATTACGTGACGACACTAAGCTTTGCAAGACCAAAGAATTACCTCTTCATTACTAACCCAAACACCGGACCTTGTGGGAATTTTTGGAGAGGAAAGAGAATTTAGGGGTTTGGGGAAAAGGAAGGGAAGATTAATAGTGATTAGTGAGTGATTTAAGGAGTTTGGGAAGTTATAAAACGGTTTAGGATTAAATGGAGGGAAGTGGAATGATTTAAAATTGGGAGTTTTTAAATAGGATGGGTCCGGGTCGGGTCAGGCAGCATTAGGGTTCTGGACCTACAAGACCCCGTCTAAGGTCCGTGGGTTGATCTACGGTCCGTAGATTGTGACCATAGATCACTCTTACACTTGGACAAGTTGTAGGGACTTACATGGGAGCTACGGATACCATCCACGGTCCGTGGATAGATCGACGGACCGTCGATGGGGTCCGTAGACCTCTACAGCAGACCATTTTCTTCAGAATTTTCATAGCGTACATGCACATGTAGCAACCATTAGACTATTCTTTTTACATTTTCTGGACACTTTTTTGATATATAGGTCATATCTTTGTAGCAACTGAAATCTTTTGCATAAACAAAAAAATCTGATTCTAAGTTGTAAAGCAAAATAGACAAAAAAGATGTGGATAAACGAAAGGATGACGTACCCTATGCTAATTCTAGCCAACACACAAAAAAAAAAACTAAAACACCTATCTAAATTAATACAGAGAGTAAACTAAACACAAAAACTACTAGATGGAAAACAAAAACCTATCGTTGGCTAGATTGTACATCTTGGATTGCCTCCGTAGCAGCGCTTAATATAACATCGCGACACGACGCAGGCCTCTTGATTACTCAGACTTCATCAAGATGATAGGCCTCAATCACTTCTTGCACACTTTCAGCATTTCCCAGATAGATCTTGATCCTTTGCCCGTTTACCATGAACCTAGTTCCTTCACTATTTTCAATCTCAATCGCTCCATGGGGAAGCACTTTTGTGAGCAAAAATGGCCCAGTCCATTTGGACTTGAGTTTGCCTGGAAACAAGCGCAATCTAGAGTTGAATAGAAGCACAAGATCACCAACCACAAATTCTCACTTTTCAATTCTTTGATCATGATACCTCTTCATTTTCTCTTTGTACAAGGCTGAACTTTCATAAGCTTTTAGACGAAACTCATCAAGCATATTCAAGTCATTCATTCTTTGATTAGATGAGGAGCCCCAATCCAAACTTAGTTTCTTCATTGCCCACATTGCCTTATGCTCTAGCTCTACCGGTAAATGACAAGACTTCCTATATACAAGTTGGTAGGGAGACATACCTATGGGGGTCCTGTATGCACTGCGATAGGCCCATAGAGCATCATCAAGCTTTCTTGACCAATCCGTTCTATTAGCATTCACAGTTTTCGCCAAAATCTATTTGATCTCTCTGTTGGACACTTCAACTTGTCTGCTAGTCTGTTCATGGTAAGGAGTGGCTACATTGTGGCGGACACCAGACTTCTCAAGTAGCACCATGAACAACTTATTACAAAAGTGGGAACCTCCATCACTGATGATCGCCCTCGGGGTACCAAATCTGGAGAAGATATTCTTTTTCAAAAATGCGGTGACACTTTGCCTTCATTGTTGGATAGCGCAATTGCTTCTACCCACTTCGATACATAATCAACCGCAACAAAAATATACTTCATCCCATGTGAACTCACAAATGGACCCATAAAATCAATGCCCATACATCAAACAACTCTATCACCAATATAGGATTCATAGGAAGCTTTTGCCTCTTTGAAATTCCTCCTTCTCTTTGGCAACGATCACAAGACTTGGCAAAATCATGAGCATCTTGGTGGATGGTAGGCCAGTAGTACCCACATTACAAAATCTTATGCGTAGTCCGAATACCACTATGATGCCCACCAACAGGTGATGAATGGCATGCTTCAAGTACACTCAACATCTCGACCTCGGGCACACAGCGACGAATAAAACCATCAGCACAACTACGATACAAGTAAGGCTCATCCCAAAAGAATTTCTTCACATCATGCATAAACTTTTTCCTTTGGTGAAAAGACAAATCCGGGAGCACAATATCGTTTGCCAATAATTAGCAATATCAGCGAACCAAGGAATCAGATCATGAGAAGTAGCCAATACCTGTTCATCTGGAAAAGCATCATTAATTTCAGCCCTATCGCCAAGCTTTAGCATAGCCTCTCCCTCTAATCTGGACAAATGATCAGCAACTTGATTTTTGGTCCCCTTTCTATCTTTTACCACAAAATTAAACCCTTGCACCAATAATACCCATCTAATCAACCTCAGCTTTGCATCTTTCTTTGCCATCAAATATCTCAATGCAGAGTGGTCAGTGCGTACTATGACCTTGGTACCAACCAAGTAGGATCGAAATTTTTCAAATGCGAAAACACTGCAAGAAGTTCTTGTTCAGTCACAGTATAATTCTTTTAGGCCACATTTAGAGCTTTGCTAGCATAGTAAATAGGGTGAAGAATTTTTTTCTTTCCTCTGTCCTAGTACCACACCAAGCGCCAATCCACTTGCATCACACATTACCTCAAACGGTTGTCCCCAATCTAGTGAAATAATGGAAGCTGTAGTAACCAACTTCTCCTTTAACTCTCCAATTCTCTGAGATAAGCATCATCAAAATCAAACTTATACTCCTTTTCGAGCAGTTTGCACAATGGGTGTGCAATTTTTGAAAAGTCTTTTATGAACCTCCTATAGAACCCAGCATGCCCAAGAAAATTTCTAACACCCTTTACAGAAATAGGTGGCGGAAGTTTTTCTATTACCTCAACTTTAGCTCTATCAACCTGAATACCTTTCTCTGAAATTCGATGACCCAACACTATACCTTCTTTAACCATGAAATGACACTTCTCCCAATTCAGTACCAAGTTGCAGTCTTCACACCTTTTAAGCACCTCGGCCAAATGATCCAGACAACGATCAAAGGAATCACCTACAATTAAAAAATCATCCATGAACATTTCAATACTGTCCTCCACCATATCAGAAAATATTGACATCATGCAGCGCTGGAAGGTTGCTAGAGCATTACACAACCCAAATGGCATTCGTTTGAAAGCAAAAGTCCCATAAGGGCAAGTGAAGGTGGCCTTCTCTTGGTCTTCTGGAGCGATAGAAATTTGATTGTAGCTCGAATACCCATCAAGAAAACAATACCAACCCTTACCAGCAAGTCTATCCAACATCTGATCCATGAATGGCATAGGGAAATGGTCCTTTTCTGTCCAAGCATTTAGCTTCCGGTAGTCCATGCAGACTCTCCATCCAGTCACGGGACTCATTGGAACAAGTTCATTTCGTTCATTTAGAACCAAAGTAATACCACCTTTTTTTGGGACACACTACAGGACACACCCAACTACTATCTTTAATGGGATAAATAACTCCCGCATCCAGCCACTTGATGATCTACTTTTTAACTACCTCTTGCATAGGTGGATTTAATCTTCTTTGGTGCTCAATACTAGGTTTGTGATCTGGCATGAGTTGTATTTTGTGGGAACAAATATCGGGAGGAATCCCAATAATATCTGCAATTGTCCACCCAATAGCTCTCTTGAATCTCTTTAATACATTCACCAAGCACTCTACTTGTCTCGCATTTAGATATGCCGCAATGATGTCAGACAAAGTGTTATCTTTGCCCAAGAATACATACTTCAAATGTGGTGGTAGAGCCTTAAGCTCCAATTTTGGTGCCTCCACAATAGATGGTCTCGTTGGTGGAGACTCACGATTCTTTATGTCTAACTCATACTTCTTTTGTTTTGACCGATATTCACACCTATCGAGTGCAGCTACCAACTCATCATAATCTTCAATACCATCACTATCGAAATTCATCATAACTTCTGCTAGTGCCCCAACACCGAGTCACTCTTCAATTTGCACTTCTGCTCCACTCTCAACTCTGTAAGTTATAGCAGATACCGTTTGGAGCTCACCACTGTACTTCATGGACCTACAAATATTGAAAGTTGCTTCATCATTGTTCAGTCTGAACTTCATCTGTCCCTTTTCCATATCAACCAACGCATGCCCTGTGGCAAGGAATAGTCTCCCTAGGATGATGGGAACCTCAAAATCAACCTCACAGTCAAGAATCACAAAATCCGCCGGAAAAATGAAAGACTCCACTTTCACTAGCACATCATGGAGTTCACCAATGGGACTCTTAACAGTTCGATCGGCCATTAGTAACCGCATTGTAGTGGGATTTGGGTCCCTTAGACCCAACTTCTTGTAAGTAGACAATGGCATGAGGTTGATGCTAGCACCAAGATCACACAATGCCTTAGCAAAGTGTAACAATCCGATAGTGCATGGAATCGTAAAGGCAAACAGGATCCTCCTTCTTTTGCACAAGAGACCTTGTAGCAATAGAGCTACAATGTTGTAATATATCATCATCTTCAAAACTCACAGACCTCTTTTTTGTTACCATATCTTTCATAAACTTTGCATACCCTGGCATTTGCTCCAAAGCTTCTATCAACGAAACGTTGATGGAAAGTTGCTTCAACATATTAATAAACCTGTGATATTTACCATCTTCAGTCTTCTTCACTAACCTCTGTGGAAAAGGTGGTGGAGGTCTAGGTATGGAAACCACTTTCTGAGATATATCCGCTTCTTTCTCTATCGCAGTCTCAGACTCTTCTCTAACCTCTACCACATCATCTTCTTTTCTAATCTCAACATCCACCATAGACGGCATAGCTGGATCTATGGTTTGCTTACCCCTTCGAGTAGTAACTGCCATACAATGACTGTCATTTTTTGGATTCTGGATGGTATTGCTAGGAAGAGTACTAGGTTGACGTGGGTTCACTGTAGTAGACAACTGGGTCATCTGCTGCTCTATGTGCTTTATTGACACTGCATGGGCATCAACCTTTTTGACCAATACCAGACAAGTCGTTTCTCATCTCCTTCACATTCTCATCAGTTGCATCAAACCCTCTCATCATCTTCTGCATCATATCTTCAATACACGCCATATTGCCTCCAGCTTCCCTAGTACCAGATTCCCGATTTTGAGGGGGAACATAAGGTCCAACCCGACTATTTCTGTTGCCATAGTTTTTCTTGTTGTAGTTGTTGTCGCAATTTAAGTTCCCATCCCAAACATATTGACCCTCTCGGTTGTAATTGCCATAGTTCCAACCTTGGTTTCCTTGACCTTGGCGCCAATTTTCCGCGTTGGATCCTTGGGCGTTTGGTTGGAAACCCCCCGTCTGATCATTCACCGCATAAGCATCCTCTTCATAGTAACACTCTTCAACTGGTGGTGGCGTTCTAGTCAAGTAATTCACATCATTTATCTTCTCTGCACCTCCACTCACATGTTTCAATACCAACCCCAACTCGGTTCTCATCTAAGCCATCTCCTCACGAATCTCATCCGTAAACTGGGTGTTTGTATTCTGAATGGCAAATGTGTTTCTCCTAGTATCTGACCTCCAAGTGCTCCATGCTTTATTGTTGCGAGAGATCTTCTCTAGTTTTTCAGAAATCTATGCATATGTACAGTCTCCATATGAACCTCCTGCAATAGTATCAAGCACTGCTTTATTGTTGTCATCCTGACCTCAATAGAAATATTCCTTCAGCGACTTATCATCGATACGGTGATTTGGGACACCTCTTACGAACGCAGTAAATCTGTCCCAAGAGTTACTCACAAACTCTCCAGGTAATGCTACAAAATTGTTGACCCTATCTTTGTGATTTAGCTTCTTGGACACTGGATAGTACCTCGCTCGGAACATATCCATCAGTTGGTCCCATGTAAAGATTGAGTTATAAGGAAGCTCAGTGAACCATACTGCAGCATCGCCTGTCAGTGATAGAGGGAACACTCGTAATATGATGACATCTATATCCAAGTCTGGTCTACCTACACAACTTTTGCAAACCACCCTTAGCTTGGCTAAGTGAGCATGTGTGTCCTCCGATGGCAATCCTGAGAATAAGCCCCTTGCTGTAAGCATCCATTTTTCTATCTATTTCTTCATTTTCTTTTGTTATTCTTATCATAGCAGTTAAACTATCTTCTAGTTTTACCATTTCTTTTTCTAACATTAAACTTAGATTGTCACCTATTTTCTTATATCTTCTTCCTAGATTAGAAAATATTATCTTTAT
>JAJOOE010000252.1:0-10107 GCA_036250405.1 Solanum raphanifolium
GATCATCAAAAAGTCCAGGGACTATAGCACACGAAAATCGGTAAAATGGGGGTTTACCAGATCCGGGGAAGATTTGACCTTCAAAATGGATATTTTGGTTGTGGGGGCTATCTGGCTCTATAGCTATGGTCTTAACGGTCGTCCACGAAAAATTTTGGCAAAAAGTAAGTCGGAATCCAGATCACCAAAAAGTCCAAGGACAATAACACACGAAAACCGGCAAAATTGGGGGTTTTCCTGCTCTGGGGCACATTTGACCTTTAAAATGAGATGTTTTGGCCGTAATGACTAACTGGCTCAATAGCTAAGGTCTTAACGGACGTCCACAACAACTTTTGGCAAAAATTAAATCGGAATCTAGATCACCTAAAATTCCATAGACTATAGCACAAGAAAATAGGCAAAATTTGAGATTTTCCTACTCTGGGGCACATTCGACCTTTCAAATAGGATGTTTTCGCCATGAGGGATAACTGGCTCGATAGGTAAGGTCTTAACGGTCGTCCACGAAAAATTTTGGCAAAAATTATGTCGGAGTTCCAGATCAAGAAAAAGTCCACGGACTATAGCACGCGAAAATCAGTAAAATTTGGGGTTTTGCTGCTCTTGGGAACATTTGACCTATAAAATGGGACCTTTTGGATGTGAGAACTAACTGGCTCCATAGCTAAGGTTTAAACGGACGTCCACGAAAACTTTTTGCAAAAATAAGGTCGGAAATCTAGATCACCAAAAAGTCAGTGGACTATAGCACCCGAAAATCAACACAATGGGGGTTTACCTGATCCGAGGGACATTTGACCTTCAAAATGGGATGTTTTGGCCTTTAGGGCTAACTGGCTCCATAGCTAAGGTGTTAACGGACATCCAAAAAAATTTTTGGCAAAAATGAAGTCGGAATTCTAGATCACCAAAAAGTCAATGGACTATACCACACGAAAATTGGCAAAAATGTGGGTTTTCCTGCTCTGGGGCACATTTGACATTTAAAATGGGGAGTTTTGACCGTGAGGGCTAACTGGCTCCATAGATAAGGTCTTAACGGACGTCCATGAAATTTTTTTGCAAAAATGAGTTCGGAATTCTAGATCACCAAAAAGTCCATGGACTATAGTACACGAAAATTGGCAAAATTGGGGGTTTTCATTCTCTGTGGCACATTTGACCTTTAAAATGGGACGTTTTGGCCATGAGGGCTAACTGGCTCCATAGATAAGGTCTTAACGGACGTCCACGAAAACTTTTTGAAAAAATGAGTTCGGAATTCTATATCACCAAAAAGTCCATTGACTATAGCACACGAAAATCGGAAAAATGGGGGGTTTACCTGATCCTGGGCAGATTTGACCTTCTAAATGGGATATTTTGGCCGTGAGGGATAACTGGCTCTATAGCTATAGTCTTAACGGTCGTCCACCAAAAATTTTGGCAAAAATTATGTCGGAATTCCAAATCACCAAAACATCCATGGATTAACACACGAAAATCGGCAAAATTAGGGGTTTTCCTTCTCTGGGCACATTTGACCTTTAAAATGAGACGTTTTGGCCGTGAGGGCTAATTGGCTCCATGACTAAAGTCTTAACGGACGTCCAAGAAAAATTTTCGCAAAAACTTATGTCGAAATTGCATATCTCCAAAAGGTCCATTGACTATAGCACACGAAAATCGGCAAAATAGGGGATTTTCCTACTCTGGGGCACATTTGACCTTTAAAATGGGACGTTTTCGCCGTGACGGCTAACTGACTCAATAGCTAAGGTCTTGACGGACGTCTACGAAAATTTTTGGAAAAAATTATGTCGGAATTCCAGATTATCAAAAAGTCCATGGACTATAGCACATGAAAATAGGAAAAATTGGGGGTTTTCGTGCTCTGGGGCACATTCGACCTTTAAAATGGACGTTTTGTCCGTGGGGGTTAACTGGATCCATAGCTAAGGTCTAAACGGACGTACACGAAAATTTTTGGCAAAGATTATGTTGGAATTTCAGATCAATAAAAAGTCTATGGACTATAGCACAGGGAAATTGAAAAAATGGGGAGTTACCTGATCCGGGGTACATTTGACCTTCAAAATGGGATGTCTTGGCCGTGAGGGCTAACTGGATCTATGGCTAGGATCTTAACGGTCGTCCACGAAAAATGTTGGCAAAAATTATGTCGGAATTCTAGATCACCAAAAAGTCCTTGGACTATAGCACACAAAAAGAGGCAAAATTGGGGGGTTTTCTGCTCTGGGGGACATTTGACCTTTAACGGACGTCTACGAAATATTTTGTTCAAAATTATATCGGAATTCCAGATCACCAAAAAACCATGGAATATATTACACGAAAATCGGCAAAATTGGGGTTTTCCTGCTCTGAGGTACATTTGACCTTTAAAATAGGACCTTTTGACTGTGAGGGCTAACTAGATCAATAGCTAAGGTCTTAAGGGGCGTCCACAAAAAAATTTGTCAAAAATTATGTCGGAATTCCAGATCACCAAAAAGTCCATGGACTATAGCACATGAAAATCGTCAAAATTGGGGGTTTTCCTGCTCTGAGGCACATTTGAACTTTAAAATGGGACGTTTTGGCCGTGAGGGCTAACTGGCTCCATAGCTAAGGTCTTAACGGTCGTCCACGAAAAATATTGGTAAAAATTATGTTGGAATTCCAGATCACCAAAAAGTCCATGGACTATAACACACGAAAATCGGCAAAATTGGGGGTTTTCTTGCTCTGGGGCACATTTGACCTTTAAAATGGGACGTTTTGGCCATGAGGGCTAACTGGCTCCATATCTAAAGTCTTAATGGACGTCCACGAAAAATTTGGCAAAAATTATGTCGGAATTCCAGTTCACCAAAAAGTCCATGGATTATAGCACACGAAAATCGGCAAAATGGGGGGTTACCTGATCCAAGGCACATTTAAACTTTAAAATGGGACGTTTTGGCCGTGAGGGCTAACTTTCTCCATAGCTAAGGTTTTAACGGACGTACACGAAAATTTTTGGAAAAATTTTTGTCAGAATTCCAGATCACCAAAAAGTAAATAGATTATATCACACGTAAATCAGCATAATTGGGGGTTTTCCTGCTCTGGGAACCTTTGACCTTTAAAATGGGACGTTTTGACCGTAAGGGCTAACTGGATCCATAGCTAATGTCTTACCGGACGTCCACAAAAATTTTTTGCAAAAATTATGTCGGAATCTAGATCACCAAAAAGTCCATGGATTCTAGCACACGAAAAACGGCAAAATGGGGGGTTATCTGAATCGGGGTACATTTGACCTTCAAAATGGGATATCTTGGCCGTTAGGGCTAACTGGATGCATAGATAAGGTCTTAACGGTCGTAAACGAAAAATTTTGGCAAAAATTATGTCGGAATTCTAAATCACCAAAAATTCCATGGACTAGAGCACACGAAAATAGGCAAAATGGGTGGTTTACCTGATCCGGGGAAGATTTGACCTTTAAAATGGGACGTTTTGGCCGTCAGGGCTAACTGGCTCCATAGATAAGGTCTTAACGGACTTCCAAGTAAAATTTTGGCAAAAATAATGTCGGAATTCTAGAGCACCAAAAAGTCCATGGACTATAGCACACGAAAATTGGCAAATTTGGGGGTTTTCCTACTCTGGGTAACATTTGACCTTTAAAATGGGATGTTTTGGCCGTGGGGGCTAACTGACTCCATAGGTAAGGTCTTAACGGATGTCCACAAAAAAAATTGGCAAAAATTATGCCGTAATTACAGATCACCAAAAAGTCCATGGACTATAGCACACGAAAATCGACAAAATTGGTGTTTTTCCTGCACTAGGGAACATTTGACCTTTAAAATGGGACATTTTGGACGTGAGAGCTAACTGGCTCCATAGCTAAGGTGTTAACGGTCGTCCACGAAAACTTTTTGCAAAAATGAGTTGGGAATTCTAGATCACCAAAAAGTCCATGGACTATAGCACACGAAAATCGGCAAAATTGGGGGTTTTCTTGCTCTGGGCACATTTGACCTTTAAAATGGGACATTTTGACCGTGAGGGCTAACTGGTTCCACAGTTAAGGTCTTAACGGACGTCCACGAAAAATTTTGTCAAAAATTATGTCGGAATTCCAGATCACCAAAAAGTCCATGGAATATGGCACACATAAATTGGCAAAATTGGGGGTTTTCCTGTTCTGTGACACATTTGACCTTTAAAATGTGACATTTTGGCCGTTAGGGCTAACTGTCTCCATAGATAAGGTCTTAACGGACGTCCACGAAAACTTTTGGCAAAAATGAGGTCCGAATTTTGGTAAAAATTATGTCGAAATCCAGATCAGCAAAAAGTCCATGGACTATAGCACACGAAAATCGGCAAAATGGGGGTTTACCTGATTCAGGGCAGATTTGACCATCAAAAGGGATATTTTGGTAGTGGGGGTTATCTGGCTCTATAGCTATGGTCTTAACGGTCGTCCACGAAAATTTTTGGCAAAAAGTATGTCGGAATTCTAGATCACCAAAAAGTCCAAGGACAATAACACACGAAAATCGGCAAAATTGGGGTTTTCCTGTTCTGGGGAACATTTAACCTTTAAAATGAGACGATTTGGCCGTCAGGACTAACTGGCTCCATAGCTAAGGTTTTAACGGACGTCCACGAAAACTTTTGGCAAAAAATATATCAGAATCCAGATCACCAAAAATTCCACAGACTATAGCACACGAAAATTGGCAAAATTTGAGATTTTCCTGCTTTGGGGAACATTCGACCTTTAAAATAGGATGTTTTGGCCGTGAGGGCTAATTGGCTCCATAGGTAAAGTCTTAACGGTCGTCCACGAAAAAATTTGGCAAAAATTATGTCGGAGTTCCTGATCACGAAAAAGTCCATGGACTATATAGCACACGAAAATCAGCAAAATTGGGGGTTTTGCTGCTGTGGGGCACATTTGACCTATAAAATGGGACGTTTTGGCTATGATAACTAACTGGCTCCATAGTTAAGATTTAAACGGACGTCCACGAAAACTTTTTGCAAAAATAAGGTTGGAAATCTAGATCACCAAAAAGTCCATGGACTATAGCACACGAAAATCCGTAAAATTGGAGGTTTTCCTGCTCTGGGGGACATTTGACTTTTAAAATGGGACGTTTTGGCCGTGAGGGTTAACTGGCTCCATAGCTAAGGTCTTAACGGACCACTACGAAAACTTTTGGCAAAAATGAGGTCCAAATTTTAGATCACCAAAAAGTCCATTGACTATTGCAGACGAAAATCGGCAAAATTGGGGGTTTTCCTACTCTGGCGCACATTTGACCTTTAAAGTGGGATATTTTGGGCGTGAGAGCTAACTGCCTCCATTACTAAATTCTTAACGGCCGTCCATGAAAATTTTTGGAAAAAATTATGTCGGAATTCCAGATAATCAAAAAGTTCATTGACTATTGCACACGAAAATTGGCAAAATTGGGGGTTTTCTTGCTCTAGGGCACATATAACCTTTAAAATGAGACGTTTTAGCCGTGAGGGCTAACTGGATCCATAGCTAAAGTCTTCACGGACGTCCACGAAAAATTTCGGCAAAAATTATGTCGAAATCCAGATCAACAATAAGTCCATGGGCTATAGCACACGAAAATCGACAAAATGGGGGTTACCTGATCCGGGGCACATTTGACCTTCAAAATGTCTTGGCCTTGTGGGCTAACTGGATCCATAGCTAAGGTTATAACGGTCGTCCACGAAAAATTTTGTTAAAAATGATGTCGCAATTCTATATCACCAAAATGTCAATGGACTATAGCACACGAAAATAGGCAAAATGGAGGTTTATCTGATCCGGGGCAGATTTGAACTTCAAAATGGGATATTTTTGCCGTGAGGGCTAGCTGGCTCCACAGCTATGTTCTTAATGGTCATCCCCGAAAAATTTTGGAAAGAATTATGTCGAAATTCCAGATCAGCAAAAAGTCAATGGACTATAACACATGAAAATCAGCAAAATTAGGGGTTTTCCTTCTCTAGAGGACATTTGACTTTTAAAATGGGACATTTTGGCCGTGATGGCTAACTTGCTCCATAGCTAAGGTCTTAACGGACCACTACGAAAACTTTTGGCAAAAATGAGGTCCGAATTTTATATCACCAAAAAGTCCATGGACTATATCACACGAAAATCGGTAAAATTGGGGATTTTCCTGCTCTGGGGCACATTTGACCTTTAAAATGGGATGATTTGGCTGTGAGGGCTAATTGGATCCATAACTAAGGTTTTAACGAACGTCCACGAAAACTTTTGGCAAAAATGATGTCGGAATTCCAGATAACCAAAAAGTCCAAGGACTATAACACACGAAAATCGGCAAAATGGGGGGTTACCTGATCCAGGGCACATTTGACCTATAAAATGGGACGTTTTGGCCGTGAGGGCTAACTGGCTTCATAGCTTAGGTCTTAACGATCACCCACGAAAACTTTTTGAAAAAATGAGTTCGGAATCCAGATCACCAAAAAGTCAATGGACTATCGCACACGAAAATCGACAAAATTGGGGGTTTTCCTGCTCTGGGGTACATTTGACCTTTAAAATGGGACGTTTTGACCGTGAGAGCTAACTGTAACCACAGCTAAGGTCTTAACGGACGTCCACGAAAAATTTTGTCAAAAATTATGTCGGAATTCCAGATCATAAAAAAGTCCATGGAATATAGCACACGAAAATTGTCAAAATTGGGGGTGTTCCTGCTCTGAGGCACATTTGAACTTTAAAATGGGACGTTTAGGCCGTGAGGGCTAACTGGCTCCATATATAAGGTCTTAACGGTTGTCCACGAAAAATTTTGGTAAAAATTATGTCAAAATTCTAGAGCATCTAAAAGTCCATGGACTATAGCACACAAAAATCGGTAAAATTGGGGGTTTTCTTGATCTGGGGGACATTTGACCTTTAGAATGGACGTTTTGGCCGTGAGGGCTAACTGACTCCATATATAAGGTCTTAACGGACGTCCACGAAAACTTTTGGCAAAAATTAGTTCCGAATTCTAGATCACCAAAATGTCCATGGACTATAGCACACGAAAATCAGCAAAATTGGGGGTTTTCCTGCTCTGGGGCACATATGACCTTTAAAATGGGACGTTTTGGCCGTGAGGGATAACTGGCTCCATAGCTAAGGTCTTAATGGACGTCCACGAAAAATTTTGGCAAAAATTATGTCTAAATTTCAGATCACCAAAAAGTGCATGGACTATAGTACACGAAAATCGGCAAATTGGGGGTTTTCCTGCTCTGGGGAACATTTGACCTTTAATATGGGTCGTTTTGGCCGTGAGGGATAACTGGCTCCATAGCTAAGGTCTTAACGGTCGTCCACGAAAAATTTTTGCAAAAATTATGTCGAAATTCTAGATCACCAAAAATTCCATGGACTAGAGCACATGAAAATAGGCAAAATGGGTGGTTTACCTGATCCGGGAAAGATTTGACTTTTATAATGGGACGTTTTGGCCGTGTGGGCTCCATAGCTAAGGTCTTAAGGGACTTCCAAGAAAAATTTTGGTAAAAATTATGTCGGAATTCCAGATCTCCTAAAAGTCCATGGATTATAGCATACAAAAATCGGCAAAATCGGGGGTTTTCCTGCTCTGGGGTACATTTCACCTTTAAAATGGGACGTTTTGGACGTGAGGGGTAACTGGCTCCATAGCTAAGGTCTTAACGGTCATCCACGAAAAATTTTGGCAAAAATTATGTCGGAATTCCAGATCACCAAAAAGTCAATGGACTTATAACACACGAAAATCGGCAAAATTGGGGGTTTTCCTTCTCTGGGCACATTTGACCTTTAAAATGGGTCGTTTTGGCCGTGAAGGATAACTGGCTCCATAGCTATGGTTTTAAGGGACGTACACGAAATTTTTTGGAAAACATTATGTAGGAATCCAGATCAACAAAAAGTAAATGGATTATAGCACACGAAAATCAGCAAAATTAGGGGTTTTCCTGCTCTGGGCACATTTGACCTTTAAAATGGGGCGTTTTGGCCGTGAGGGCTAACTGTCTCAATAGCTAATGTCTTAAAGGACGTCCACGAAAATTTTTGGAAAAAATTATGTCGGAACACAAATTATCAAACAGTCCATGGACTATAGCACATGAAAATAGGAAAAATTGGGGGTTTTCCTGCTCTGGGACACATTTGACCTTTAAAATGGGACGTTTTGGCCGTGGGGGATAACTGGATCCATTGCTAAGGTCTTAACGGACGTACACGAAAATTTTTGGCAAAACTTATGTCGGAATTCCAGATGAATAAAAAGTCCATGGACTATAACACACGAAAATCGGTAAAAGTGGGAGTTACCTGATCCGGGGCACATTTGACATTCAAAATGGGTTGTCTTGGTCGCGAGGGATAACTGGATCCATAACTAAGGTCTTAACGGTCGTCCATGAAAAATTTTGGCAAAAATTATATCGGAATTTTACATCACCAAAAATTCCATGGACTAAAGCGCACGAAAATAGGCAAAATGGGTGGTTTACCTGATCCGGGGAAGATTTGACTCTTAAAATGGGACGTTTTGGCCGTGAGGGCTAACTGGCTCCATAGCTAAGGTCTTAACGAACTTCCAAGAAAAAATTAGGCAAAAATTATGTCGGAATTCCAGATCTCCAAAAAGTCCATGGATTATAGCATACGAAAATTGGCAAAATTGGGGGTTTTCCTGCTCTGGGGTACATTTCACCTTTAAAATGGGACGTTTTAGACGTGAGGGTTAACTGGCTCCATAGCTAAGGTATTAACGGTCGTCCACGAAAAATTTTGGCAAAAATTATGTCGAAATTCTAGATCACCAAAAAGTTCATGGACTATATAGCACACGAAAATTGGAAAAATTGGGGGTGTTCCTGCTCTAGGAAACATTTGACCTTTAAAATGAGACGTTTTGGCCGTGGGGGCTAACTGACTCCATAACTAAGGTCTTAACGGACGTCCACTAAAAATTTTGGCAAAAATTATGCCGAAATTCCAAATCACCAAAAAGTCCATGGACTACAGCACACGAAAATCGGTAAAATTGGGGATTTTCCTGCACTGGGGATCATTTGACCTTTAAAATGGGATATTTTGGCCGTGAGAGCTAACTGGCTCCATAGCTAAGGTCTTAACGGTCGTCTACGAAAACTTTTTGCAAAAATGAGATCGGAATTCTAGATCACCAAAAAGTCCATGGACTATAGCACACGAAAATCGGCAAAATTGGGGGTTTTCTTGCTCTGGGCACATTTGACCTTTAAAATGGGACGTTTTGACCGTGAGGGCTAACTGGTTCCACAGTTAAGGTCTTAACGGACGTCCACTAAAAATTTTTGCAAAAATTATGCCGAAATTCCAAATTACCAAAAAGTCCATGGACTACAGCACACGAAAATCGGTAAAATTGGGGATTTTCCTGCACTGGGGATCATTTGACCTTTAAAATGGGACGTTTTGGCCGTGAGGGTTAACTGGATCCATAGTTAAGGTTTTAACGGAAGTCCACGACAAGTTTTGGCAAAAATGATGTCGGAATTCTAGATAACCAAAAAGTCCATGGACTATAGCACACGATAATCGGCAAAATAGGGGGTTACCTGATCCGGGGCACATTTGACCTTTAAAGTAGGACGTTTTCGCCATGAGAGCTAACTGGCTCCATAGCTAAGGTCTTAACGATCGTCCACGAAAACTTTTTGGAAAAATGAGTTCGGAATTCTAGATCACCAAAAAGTCCATAGACTATAGTACACGAAAATCGGAAAAATTGGGGCTTTTCCTACTCTGGTGAACATTTGATCTTTAAAATGAGACGTTTTGGCTTTGAGGGCTAACTTGGTGCATAGCTAAGGTCTTAATAGTCGTAGATGAAAAATTTTGGCAAAAATTATGTCAAAATTTAAGATAAACAAAAAGACTATGAACTATAACATACGAAAATAGGCAAAATTGGGGATTTTCCTACTCTGGGCACATTTGACCTTTAAAATGGGACGGTTTGGCCGTGAGGGCTAACTAGCTCCATAGCTAAGGAATTAACGGTCGTCCACGAAAAATTTTGGAAAAATTATGTC